>JZLH01S0060187.1:17977-30794 GCA_001188425.1 Eucidaris tribuloides | reverse complement strand
ATGTGTGTGTGTGCGCGCGCGTGTGTGTGTGTACATGTATAAGTGTGTGGCTCTACGCCTATTTCTATTTCGACCATGCGCTGTGCACAAAATGTACGTACATTGTGACCATCGATTTTATTGTATTTTCTGTTGTTTAAATCTAAACATCTTAAACGATTTAAAGGGCTAAAATTGCGACTCCATACTGGATCGAATACGAGTCATTGAGATACTGTAGTGCATTTACTTAATTAAAACTAATGAATACACGATGTCTGTCTAATCTGGTGTTGTGTTGCAGTCTTTAGTGTATGACAAATCAACGATGCGGAAAGGGCGCCAGTGCTGTACAAAGCACTGAAGGTGACAACCTCACCCACTATACAGCCGAAAAGTTATGCTAATTTGTTGTTAAACGTGCACAATTTACACATGAGCAGAACAAGGGACAAGTGCTAGTAGAATGTTAAAAATGGACCCAGTGAAGCCACAGATGTGTGGAAGAATGGATTGGACGTGGTGAAGCGTTGCCAAACAATTATTCGTGAAGTTACAGAGAACGGCGTGAATGGCTTTGTTTAATGTATTGAAAAGAATACCCGCACCTGCACATTCCCATGTGCATCTTGTGGAGGGTTTATCACACCACTAATTGGCACAACTTGGTAATGAGACCAGGGAGGTCTGTCCTCCATGATGAGACCTTTATCTGCACATATGCAAATTGCGCTGTCCATAGAGATAGCCATCACTGTCCAGCATGGAGTTACTCGCGCACTGACTCGGAACTGAATGTATGATAGCTTGATATGAAAGCTATTTGATAATTCATGTAAAAAGGATGTATTTTCGGGAATACACGGGTCCCCGGGGGGGGGGGGGCAGTCAAACATAATGTTGTACACATGCGTGACCAAAAAAACGCGTTTAAAGGGGTGTTTTTTTTTTCAGTTTTAGACGCGGCCCGCGCGTGCACGCGTTAAGGGTATCAAAAACACTGATTTTCAACAAAAAGGGTGATTTTGAAAGACTGTAAAACGCATTTAGGGTATTTTTTCCCCGAAGCTTTTTTTGAAAGACTATAGTCAAACGTATTTAGGGTATGTTTGGAGGCTAAAATGTGTAAATGAAGCACGCGAAAAACTCGTTTAGGGGGTTATTTTGCACACAGAGAAAAACTTGTTTAGGGGGTGTCTGGAAATGATTTGGTCACGCATGTGTACAGCATTATGTTTGACTGGCCCCCGCCCGGGACACACACACACACACACACACACACACACACGTACTACTACTACTACACACACATATGTACACACACACACACACACACACACACACACACACACACACACACACACACACACACACACACACACACACACACACAAACACACACACATACACACACACATACACACATACACACACACACACATATTTCACATTTACTCAATTATTCTGTTTACATACATGCACACACAAACAAAATACACACACAGGCACACACAGACACATACACTGGCACACACACAGACACACACACACATGTACATATTAGAGTAAACCTGTTTAGGAATTGTGAAGAGGGTTATTTTCTGATTTTAGTAACAATTAATGAAATTGAAATTAAACAATACAAAAACTAAAATCATTTCTAAGAGTTACTCAAATCAGACACGTAAATTTGGTGCAGCTATCCTTTGACTTGCCACACATATAATTTTGTTTGATTTTATTCCCTAGATGTAATCCATCATTTATATTAATGTACACATTAATCAACAGATAAACATTAGATATCCATGTTTTATATGTACCAATCATAGTCCTTCTCAACCAACTCATTCTTTAAAGGTATTGGCTAACATTTACCAGTTAAAAAGATCTGAGCCACATGATTCCCCATGCTACCAGTGTCTTTGATGAGGCCTAAAAATGAAGCCCTGAAAAAATTGTATTTCAAAATGATTATTTAGTGCTTTAAAAGAGTGAAAATCGTAAGTTGACCGGATTCACTTGCCCATTTCCTCCCATAGACTTACCGTGTGTACATGTAGACGTTTTAATTGTTTATTCAAGCATAACTTGCCATTGGCAGTGTAACTTTCAAAACTTTTGTATTCTAGGGTGTTTATTTGTCCATTTGAACACTACTATGTACCTCAGATATCAAAGTTTGACAAATTTTTAATTTGAAGCTCCACAATGTTAGCCTATCACTTTAATCATTCAGTTCTGAGAATTTGTATGCGTCAATAGGTCTGACTTTGACACGATTGGTTGCAGAAGGTTTTCAGTACCCCCCCCCCCCCCCCGGCCCCCCATATAAAAAAAGGTGCTGCCCAGCTTTGCTTTGATGCACTCATGTATAATTCATGAGCAAGAGAAAGAGAGAAAGGTTGTATAACCCAGAGGTGTTTATTGGACATACAGCGCACCTGTAGCGTGGGATGCTACTTCATGAATATGGATGAAAACCTCATGAATATATGCAAATATGTATGATGAAATACCCCCAGGCTATCGGCAGGATGCTTTCAATAACAGCACAGTGCTCTGACCACTTAGAATAATTGTGGTTGTATGTACCGCCCAAACACCCACGTAAATTTAGTAACACATGCAGACAGACACAGACACAATTAAGCACACACAGACACACACGCACAGATACACAGATACGTAGACACATGCATACGTACACAGACACAGACACACATACACACTCATAACACATACATACTCATACACAGACACACATACACATACACATACACAAACACACATACACACATACACAAAAACACACACACATAACAAAAACATACCTTACAAACTGCCCCACATACTTGTATACATACACACATCCATACATACCCAAACATGCATACATACTAACAAACATGCACACATACAAAAATATATGAACAGATATACCTACTTGTACAGATACATATATATTTAAACAAACAAACAGGCACCACAAACATATAGGCATTTGTAATTTTACTGAACATGTCCAACAGTCCAACAATGATTTAATTTATGTTTGTATGCATATTGGGACAGTATTTCAGATTATGATCTGAAATATTGTCCCAATATGCATACCAACATAAATCTTTGTTGGACTGTTGGACATGTCCTGTAAAATCACAAATGTCTCAAACTCTAAGGAAGATGCATAAAAGGTAATTGTATACTAATTCTATTATAAATGTACAATTTTCCAGATTGAGCGAGATTGAAACATTCTTTATTTCATTCGATATCTGATAGAGCCCCGTTTTAGATTTAAACCCACCTGTGCGTGTTCAATATTGCACAGCAGGTGGCCAGCCTCACCGAATCCCAATCGATGGTCGTTTATTTCTATCGACATAATTAACAGCCGTCATTATTTATTGATCGTCCGCATGTCTGTGCTCTTGACTTACAGAGCCAGTATGCAGCCGTTTAGCTTTTGTGTGTCTGCGCTAGAGAACAATAGACGCACTAGTCGAGGCTTGGACTCGACATAAATTTTTCATGAAATCAAAACGTCTGGCAACCGTATATAACTATGGATAACAAAGGCGGCACCTAGGTGCTTCATACTTTTGTGAAATGTGAAATAATGCTGATTATTGATTCATAAATCATAATTTACTCATTATTCATGATTGATTTTTGTTTTCCCCCCTTGATAGTCTAACCGTACGCTTTGGGAAATTCCGTCGTCTGGCCCGGGTCGGTAGAAAATTTCGGTGACTTGCGTTCTCATCCACCACACATCCAGACATTCCATCCCTTGTTTTCTCGTGTTAGGGGCAGATGAAATTCCACCCGCGACTATTCCCCGCAGAAACAAGCAAATCCCAAACACGCGCCTCCCTGCAGCCCTAGGATTTTTTTCTTCTCCATCTCCTCTTTTTATTCGTCCTGTCTGAGCAGACACGCATAGAAATCAATCCACTGCCCGGCTTCATTTCCAACTGTAATTCGCCAGCCCGACATGAATACTTTCACCACAAATACCAGAACATTTTTTTTTCATTTCTTCTCCAGTCATTATTTTGGAAGCGTGGCTGCATTTAGATTTGACATTTAGGGAAATACTGTACCTCCAATGTGATGGCCTATAGGTACTGATCACATGGATGGATGGTATGGTAAAATGACTAGATATATCACAAATTAGTTTTCTGTTGAAAGAGATGCGGTATCATTATGGTTCTTGATTGCAATTGATTCAATTGATCGTAATTGGTAAGTCAATTTGGAATTTTGTGTTTGAAGTTCATGCTATTTTCCCACACAGGTAATTGATTATGTTATTTGTATTTGATATTAAAGTGGAGTAAGAGTAGCAAAACTATGTTATATGAATAAAAATTTATACGGTAATTACTTAGACATACTTCGAAAAGATCATGGAATTCATGGAATCATGGAGTAGCAATATACAGATTATGTCTTAGAGCTTTAGGACATGGTGGTCGAGTCATGATTACAGTCATGATATGTGATCATTGCAAGTGGAATTACCAACTTTAGTTTGGCACAAGAAAAAAGTCTTCTTGGACATTGCAATTAGAATTCAAAATTCTAGTTAACAAGCCCTACCATGTTTCTGGGTCCTTGTCAACCATGGCAATGGATACACACTTCAATACATGAATGCATCTTCTGTGCATCATGTAGTCGAGGCCAACTGTTTCGAGTCACGAGGCCGCTGGAAAAATATTGTTCCCATAGACTTTGTACACGTGACTCGGTCCGAGGCCAAGGCCAAGGCCGGCAAAATCCGGCCTCGAGGCCGGCCTCGACTACATCCCTGCATTATAGCATGCAGAAGTGGATGAATATAGCTTTCCTCCCAAATCGTGTTTTAGAGGTCAAGCCATTCACAAGAACAAAATACAACATGATTTGAGAAAATTGTGATAATTAAACACCTCTGGAGTATGTTTGACATTCACAATTTGAGTTACAATCGTGATTGCTTTCTCACAGGTAAAATACCGTAGTTAGAGTGATCGACGATTGTAATCAGGTGTGCAATCACGACTTGACCTTCATGTGAACACACCATTAGATACAAATTGTATTCCATGTTCCTGGTTGAGAAGCAAGTCTCGGATTTCTAACAAAGTCTATTAACCCCTTCACAGCCACACTCAGAATGTCCTGTGTAAAATCTATGGGGGTGTTTTAAAATGGTATGGAGAGGTTTAAAGAGCATACAATTAAATTGTAAGTAATACTGAATGTAAGCTGAGTGGATCTCATTGCACCACCTCCAGTTTGTGCATATGTAAATACTGTCTAGTAACTCTCGTTCTCAGATCCATCTTTTTGCCAACGATGGTCTTCATGCACAGAAGAAAAGAAAACTAACCGGGCTAGGGTAATACATCAGGCATATTTGCATTTAACTCTCATATTTCACGATACTGTGGCCTAATTGTGCAGCTTTCAGAGAATCCACCAACAATGGGAAAGGGGGGGGGGGGGGGAGGTTGTAGTACCTTTGGGGGCCATCCCCATGCTATTTGATATGAAATCCGTATCGTACGCATAGCGTTGCTCACTTTTGTACCTTAAACCATGCCGTGCTAACAGGAAGAAATTATGATATGATAAAAACTTACGATGAGAAAAAACTGGTAGAAATTGAAGAAACATAACAAAAACGTGATGAACAGTTTATACGCAATCAGCATACTGGATAATTCGGTTTAGATTCATGTATGTAATACTTTGATTTTCTGATAGTTGTTTTATTTCATTTATCCATAATATTTTGTCAAAATATTTTATTACCCATACCATTGGACACTTCTGGCTGTAGTTTAATGTGGAATATGTTAATTAATTTAAGCAGAGTTGATTAACGTGTGACCCTTGATTGATCCTTAGTAGATTTGGCTCCAAATCTATGGTGCATGTCTAGGCCAAGTATGATGGAAATCTATAAAAGGGTTCTCCACTATTGCAATATCAAGATCAGGGTTTATGGATGTATGGGCCTACAGAAGAATGGACAGCCAAAACACATAATGCTTCTGGCCTTATCGATGTGGAGGCATAGAAAAAAAAATTACTGCTACATGTATGTTAACTTACCCAGTCATTTAATATCATCATAACCGTGCAGTTAAACAGACAAGGGATTATGGTAAAATTCTAAATGAAAATCATGTCTTCAATTACTACTTTTACCAATCATTAAATCAACATGGAGTTCCACAGTGTACACTGGAGTAATTGTAGTGTACGAACCCGGTCACATTAGACATAATCGGCTAGTCTAGCTGGCATCCATTTACCTCATAAATAACTAACTCGGCTCCTTACATACCAGGATGCGGACATATTGGCATGCTCATTCCGTAAATCTGGGAGGATGTCGTGATCAGGTTCGTAATCATTCATCAAGATTGGAGGAGGTGGGATGTTAGGGAGCAAAAGTATGATGCATGTATGTTTTAAATGTAAGTGATTATGTATTTATCAAACATACATAGCTCCACATTAATCAAGCCTTTGAGGATGATGGTATTCGGTGTAATATCCCAGTTTTATTTACTCCGCATGATGTAACGTTAATTTTTCATGCAACAGTCTCTACACATCATTTCAACATAGAAAGCGTATGCTTAGTATTCAAGTATTTGAAGTTAAACTAGCATGTCATTGCTGTAGCCAGCAATGTTGATGTGCCTTCTAGGAATATAGTTTGAAAGAACAACATTTTAGGAGCAAAGAGATGGAATAACGGTGTCTTCTGTCATATAAAACGAAACTTCTGTGAGTATTTTCACATGTTGAACAAAACTTGATTGCAAATGTGATTGTGATTGCCAGTTAATATAATTATGGTTTTATATACCCATGTGAAAGCAAACTAGAATTAAGCTTGGAAATCAAATTGTGAATGAATTATGCTCCTGAGGTGTTTTCTAATAAAAAATGATTCTCCCAGATTATATTTTTTCCTCATATATGAATGGCGTGACCTCTGAAACACGATTTGGGAGGTGGAGCCTGTATGACCTCTCAATAACTTCCATTGGAACACTGCACGTTTAAGAGCCTGTGTACAAGCGTGTTGCATCTGCATGATCCATCCGGTGCATGGTTGATTTACATATTCAGAAACACGGCCATGTCTCGTCACTGGAATTTCAACTTCTAATTGACCAATTGCATTGGTCATGAGTATGGTTTGTAATTCTAGGTTGCCGTGATTGCAATCGTATTTGCATCACAATTTGGCAGCCATGTGAAAGTGGTCTAATTTTCCAATGCTAGTTTTATGAGAAACCCACTTTCAAAATTGATGTTCATGGAAGCCAGCAAGGACAAAATAATATTGAAGGAACCAGATACCAAACTAAACATGATTGACAGAATTTGGTTGAAAATATCATTCATTTGACTAGTTATTGAAAAACTAACTTCCAATTATTCATCAAATCAGTGTTGCACTTCATTGCCAACGACCACATCAGCTTTTCTATTGATCAGTGAGATTTCAATGTTCAGCATCATAAGGCAAGCGGACATAATTTTTCATATTGTTTTTCCCCCCATTTTGTGCCGCTATCACAAGCAATTTCTAGCATACATTCAGCCAGTTTTCATTAATCCGTAGCTGTAGGCCTGTGACCAAAAGACGACGGAAAAAACTGACGCTGGTTCCGACGAAGGCCAGACTGTGTGGGGCCAGAGCAGGGATTTCTTTCAGGATAAACTATTGATTTTTGCTCCCCGTTTCCAATTTGTCTGCAGGCCTAATTAGGTCTCGATTTCATCAAGGTTTTGACACAGAAGGTCAATATGGATACAAAGACTCAGATTGATGCATTAGAAATCAGAATCAAAGATTTTGTGGCATGTCTGTCTATCTGTGTGTGTGTGCGCGTGCATGCGTGTGTGTTTGTGTGATGTGACACATTTCCATTCTCTTTGATCGTGCCGACGCTGAGAGAGAAGAATGGAAAAGTGAAAGTGATAAATGGGGAAGAGGTAAATATAGTTGCAAGTTTCCGTTGTCATGGCGACAGTGCATGCCTGTTTGTGAGTTGTGAGCTACTTTGGCATTGACCTGATACTGTGAGGTAAATACATGTTGAATAACAAAGAGGAGAGCATAAAGAGATGTAGAGAATATGATTTGTGAATCATCTTTGGAGAACCAGAGCTTGTTCCAAACAAACAGGATAATTTTACCCATGCTTTGAAAAGTAAAAACATATTAAAATAGTAACTGTAAAATTAGGCCTTGATAAGTATTTTTTTTTGTGGTAGAAAATGATGTTATGAACATAGTAAACAGCAAAACATAACCATAAAATTAGGCCTTGATAAGTTTTTTTTTGTCATAGAAAATGATGTTACATGTATTTGTAAACAGCAAAATGTAACTGTAACATTAGGCCTTGATATTGTTTTTTTTTTTTTTGGTCGTAGAAAATGATGTTATCAACATTGTAAACAGTAAAACATAACCATAAAATTTGACTTTGTGTTTTTTTTGGTTTTTTTTAGAAAGTGATGTTATGAACATTGTTAACAGTCATGAATATCTAATATATGAAGTATTTTCCATATTCATGACAATATTGATCATCTTCAGCTGTTGGATGATTGGTTATGAAAAAACAAGTTGTACTATTAACAATGAAGGTGATTAGCTCTTTAGCCTTTTTCCCAAGAGTCTGGTTGGTAGCAAAATTAACATTAGAATAAACCTCTTGGCCATATTGTTCAGTAAGAAATGGCATGAATGTGAAGAAATATAAATCATTTCATTTATTTATTTTTTTGGTAAAAAAGTCTACACAGCATATTTATGTTCTTAATTTCTACTGGTAAGAAAATGTGTACTTTTTGGGACACGGGCATTAGGCAATATAGCACTTATTGTTTGTTCATATAGTTTGAACTTTTTTTTTCTTGCAGAATAAATTTGCTGTTCATCTCTGTATTATCAAATTAATGATAAATAAGATCAAATGCTTGATCCGTTATTTTTAATGACTCTGAAAAAGATTGACCCAACAGGATTCGAACCTGAAACCTACTGATATCCAGTCAGCGGCACAACCACCAGGTGGTAAGATTATTTGATGTAACCAAGGGGTTAAAAAAAAGTTTTTGTTGATGAAAACAAAAAGTAATAATTCTGGATTAATGTGCTTTCCAATTTCTTTCTGTTCAACCTGATGGTTTAGCAGTAAAAAAGAGAAGTTAGTTATAATATCTAGCAATATTAATATTATTAATAATAAATAATAACGTCTAGTAAGATGCCCTTGTATCCTTGCCCCTAAAGTGATGATTTCACAACCTTGTAGAACCCCATGAATAATAATTGATAAGTTGCATTGGAAGGAGGAGAAACCCAAGTAAATATGTTGCATCACCATTAATGACCCCATCCTAGCTGCGACGCAATACTTCAACGCATCCTGACTCAAGTTATCGGTGTCCCTACCCACAAGTCAGTGCACCTCCGGCGAGCTCATTTCGCATGCAATGCATCACGTTCACCAGCGTGCCACAGTGGTGTGCTCGAAAGGCGACTTGGCCAGTTAGTCATTTACATCTTAAAGAATTTAATCAATTATTAACCGAGGATTGATGACTAAAAGTTTGAAACTGGAGAATGTTGAAGAATGCGGTCTCTAACTCTCCCCAAGTATGTGAGTAACATGTGGGGCCCCTCGTTTAAATGTTCTCACTTCACATTGCTTAACATGCATGCTGTTATCATGTCTGAGTCACCGTCATGTATTCACACACATGACAAACGATCATTAAGCATATCCAGCAATGGCTGTATGTTATGTAATGGGCTGTATTTTTATTTGCGTCACAGTGTGTATGTGTTCATGAATGCACATGTAATATAAATAATACTTCCATGTTGATTTGTTTATTGATTACTAGACCCAGTGCACTGTGCTGATTTAATTATATATACACTGTGTGCGGTATGGCTTATTGATCGACCTAGCGACATTTATGAGTGGTATTTCATCAAGCTCTATGTCAATAGTCTTAAAGGTAAATAGCATGATTGGAGGTAGTCTTCAACTTTAGGGTAAAATTATTCTAGAATCAAGTAAACTATGTGAGGACTCTGCTGTGAAAGTTTTGTAGTCAAATGTTGACTCATTTTCAAAGAGCTTCCATCAGTATGCAATGAAATTTTTCGCATGGATTTCTATGGGATCAATTTCTATTTAGGGCAGGAGAAGTCATTACTGGTAAATTAATGTTTGTGTGCATGTTTCCCTTCAGGTATTCAATTCAAGACAGATCTTTTTCAGCCTGAATATTGGTATGTTTCAACTCATTAATTGGTTCTTAATCTTAAGCATTTTGGACTTCTCCATACATGTACATACATGTATCATTGCCCTTTAACTCATTGAGGACTGTGAGGTTGTTTAGTTCTCTTATTCCCTGACAGTTACGACTCAGTTGAATAGAGATGTATGGGGCTTGGGTTCTCAGGTCGTGATCACACTAGGCACATTTGATGTAGGGACGTGGAGTCGAC
Organism: Eucidaris tribuloides; assembly: GCA_001188425.1. Lineage (NCBI taxonomy): Eukaryota > Metazoa > Echinodermata > Echinoidea > Cidaroida > Cidaridae > Eucidaris > Eucidaris tribuloides. The sequence continues at coordinate 20,254 of JZLH01S0060187.1, read as the reverse complement.
CCTAGGTCGAAACCACTTCCCCCTCTGATGTGAACACAAAACAAGTGGTTTCGACCCTACATCGACTCCACATCCACGATGTGGATCGAAACTACCTCATTGAGGTAGTTTCGACCCTAGGAGGTGGGTTAAATTTTGTAATGTGAACGCAATATGTGGATTCCATCTGGATCGACTCCACATATACCGGAAGTGACCTAACGCTTTGCTCCACTCACTCCCCTCGGCCGGCATCGTCTGTAACCATCACGGAACAGTCATGCGGAGAAGCATTTGCCTTTGATAGATGGCAATGAAAGAAATCATATATTGCATACATTTGTCGCAATTTAAATTTTGCACGAGATCGGCGAATGCGATTTCTACGAAATGCAGTGTGCAAATGCGACACAGCGGCAAATACAGTGTTGTCCATCTTGAATATGCCGACTCTCAATTTGTTTCCGTGGTAACGGCGCTTCACTTCCGGGTCATTCTAACATCCGGGTAAGTGGGTTCGTGCCACTTACGTCATAACTCACTTTCGATGTGGATTAGCAGCGGTAATGTGAACGCGAACAAAATGTGGATCGACACCACTTCACTACCTAGGTACGAACCCACATATATGTAATGTGATCACGACCTTAGCCACGTGCTACCCTGGGGTACTGTTGTACCGTGGTGTACCATGTTGTGTAGTGTTCTCTTGTGTCCAAAAATACATTTTCTTCGGTTGTGATCACTGAGATCAGTGGTTATGATGCAGAGGCTTCACAAGTGCACAACAAGAAGGTGTGATGGCCTAGTGCATAGCTAGAGTGTCCACCTCACATCCGAGAGGTTGCGGGTTCAAGCCCCGGCCGGGTCATACCAAAGACTTTTCAAAAATTGTACCTTCTCCTTTCTAGCCAGGTGCTCGGCATTCTAGAACAGAGAAGGGTAATGATAACATTTATAATATGCAAGGCCAGCTGGGAGAACAGTCTATTTGACGGAAGTGGCTGCCAATAAAAAGTATTATTACGAAGATGTAAACTTATGAAAGGTGAAAATGAAGCTAAAGTTGTTATTTTTCACACTTAACAGATATCTTTTACACAACTTTGTTACCCAGGGCACAGTGCTAAGAAAAATAGATAATTCAGCAGAATGGTGGATTTCTATTTGCATACCTGCCAAGCAGTACGGATTTTTCCGGGCAGTTGTGTTCTTATTACAGTTTTTAGGCGGTACACAGGGTCAACAATAAAAGATTCATAATAAAAGAAATGAGATTAGAGTGCGAATAGAAAAATATTTGAAACAGGCTGAACCAAATAATTTCTTATGAGAAAAAGCATGAATAAAACACAACCAGTTTTCCGTCACTACAAGTGAATGAAACACATCATTTCCATTACAATTAATTCGCATTGTATTAAACTCACTATTAGTAACAAGGCATTTGGTTCAGTAAGTTTATTATTTGGACATTCATGTTCTATTCTTTTGTAATCTATGTTTTTGCGTTGAACGTCACCGCTGAGTAACCTTATAAGAAAGACTGACCCTGCGAAAAAAAAAAAAAAAACAAAAAATAAAAAAAAACAAAAAGAAAAAAAAAAAAAATTCCCGTATGGTTAGGCAGGTATGTATTTGGTACCCAGGGTACCATGCATTTACATCATCACATGATAGGTTGAAGGTCTTGTGGGGCTGAAGGTTTCCCTCTCCTACAGTGATCAAAATTTGAAATGAGCACTATTAAATTACTACAGCAGAAATTAATCAAAAATTTATTTTCTCTGGTGGTAAACTTGATTCTCTCTATATTGTGGTATTAGTATGTACATTCTAGCAGTTTTGTAACAATCTGTGACGACTGATGACATTTTGGATCTATATCGCTCTGCTTCAGATGTGGAGCATTGCACTGTGTGTGACAGAGGAATAGAAAGAAATGGGTTAATATGCTGTGAATGTTAGGTTGTTTTAAAAAAGCACCATCTTAAGCTCCATCTTAAAATATATATGCAAGTATGCCTTGCAGACATCAAGTACTTCAAACAGTACTTTAGGAGGAAAAAAAATAGAAATTGTATCAAGATCCATTTAGTTTTGCTCCTCCTCCCCCCCCCCCAAAAAAAAAGTTCAAAATGAAAATAATGGATTTGGGTATAAATCTGCAAAAACATCTAAAAAGAGATTTTTTAAAATGGGTTGTGCTTTTATTCACATCGCATTTAGCCATGCAGATTTTTTTTGCATCTTTATTAACCTTCAATAAAGTCGAAAATTGCAATGTTGATGTAGCCT
>JZLH01S0060187.1:0-17952 GCA_001188425.1 Eucidaris tribuloides | reverse complement strand
AAGCATAACTTCCAATTCGGCCCAGGTAAATTGTTCAAAACTTTTGTATTCTTAGGGTGTTATTTGTCACAATTTGAACACTACCTATGCTACTCAAGATATCAAAGTTGACCAAATTTTTAATTTGAGCTCACAATGTTAGCCTATCACTTTAATCATGCAGTTCTGAGAATTTGTATGCCGTCAAGTGAGTCTGACTTTGCACGACTTGGTACTGCAGAAGGTTTCAGTCCCCCCCCCCCCCCCGGCCCCATATAAAAAGGTGCTGCCCAGCTTTGCTTTGACTGCACCTCATTGCTATAATTCATGAGCAAGAGAAAGAGAGAAAGGTTGATATAACCCAGAGGGTTTATTGACATACAGCGCACCTGTTGAGCCTGGGATCTACTCATGATATGCATGAAAAACCTCCAGAATATATGCAAATTGTATGATGAAATACCCAGGCTATCGGCAGGATGCTGTATCAATAACAGCACAGTGCTCTGACCATTAGAATAATTTGGTGTACGGTACCCCCAACACCACGTTAAAATTTAACACACACATGCAGACAGACAACAGACACAATTAAGCACACACAGACACACACGCACAGATCCAGACCGTAGACACAGCATACATACACAGACACAACGACACACTATTACAAAACATCACACATACAAACACAGACCTACTCAATAGTACATACACACACTACAATACGCAAACACATAACACATACACCATACCACAATACACATACACAAACACACACAAACAACACACACCTAACAAAAAACATACCTTACAAACTGCCCACGATACTCACTAAAATACACACTCCATACATACCCAAACATTGCTACACTACTAACAACATGCACACATACAAAAATATAGAACAGAATATACCTACTTGTACAGAATACATATTATTTAAACAAACAAACAGGGCAACCACAACATACTACTGAACATGTCACAGTCCAACAATGATTTAATTTAATGTTTGTATGCTATTGGGGACAGTATTTCAGATTATATCTAAGGATTGTCCAGATAGCATACCAACATAAATCTTTGTTGGACTGTTGGACATGTCCTGTAAAATCACAAGTGTTCAACTACTAAGGAAGATGCATAAAGGTAATGCTATACTAATTCTATTATAAATGTACAATTTTCCAGACTTTGAGCGAGATTGAAACATTCTTATTTCCAATTCGATATCTGATAGAGCCCCGTCTTAGATTTAACCCACCTGTGCGGTGTTCAATATTGCACAGCCAGAGTGGCCTAGCCTCACGAATCCAATCGATGGTCGTTTATTCTATCGACATAACTTAACAGCCGTCATTATTATCATTGATCGTCCGAGTCTGTGCTCTTGACTTACAGACACAGATGCAGCCGTTTAGCTTTTGTGTGTCTGCGCTAGAGAACAATTAGACGACTAGTCGAGGCTTGGACTCGACAATAAATTTTTCACGAAATCAAAACGATTCTACAACCGTATATCACTAACATAAACAAAGACCGCACTTAGGGCTTCATACTTTTTGTGAAATGTGAATAATGCTGATTATTGCATTCATAAATTCATAATTTACTCATTATTCATGAATGATTTTTGTTTATCCCCCCTCGATGTAGTCTGTCCTTACGCTTTGGAAATTCGTCGTCTGGCCGGAGGTCGTAAAAATTACAGTGACTTGCGTTCTACATCCCAACGACATCAGACATTCATCCCTTGTTTTCTCGTGATTAGGCGGCAGATGAAATTCCACCCCGACTATTCCGCAAGAACAAGCAATCACAAACACGCCCCCCTGCAGCCTAGGATTTTTATCTTCTCCAATCTCCTCTTTTTATTGTCCTGACTGAGCAGACACGCATAGAAATCAATCCACTGCGGCGTCATTTCCAACGTAATTCGCCCAGCCACATGATACTTTCACCACAAATACCAGAACATTTTTTTCATTTCTTCTCAGTCATTATTTGGAAGCGTGGCACTGCATTTAGATTTGACATTTAGGGAAAATACTGTACCTCCATGTGATGCCTATAGGTACTGATCACATGGATGGATGGTGTGTAAAATGACTAGATATATCACAAATTAGTTTTCTGTTGAAAGAGATGCGTTATCATTATGGTTCTTGATTGCAATTGATTCAATTGATCGAATTGGTAAGTCAATTCGGAATTTGTGAATTTGTGTGTTTGAAGTTCATGCTATTTTCCCACACAGGTAATTGATTATGTTATTTGTATTGATATTAAAGTGGAGTAAGAGTAGCAAAACTATGTTATATGAATAAAAATTTATACGGTAATTACTTAGACATACTTCGAAAGATCATGGAATTCATGGAATCATGGAGTAGCAATATACAATTATGTCTTAGAGCTTAGACATGGTGGCGAGTCATGATTACAGTCAATGATATGTGATCATTGCAAGTGGAATTACCAACTTTGTTTGGCACAAGAAAAAAAGTCTTCTTGGACATTGCAATTAGAATTCAAAATTCTAGTTAACAAGCCTACCATGTTTCTGCGGTCTTGTCAAACCATGGCATGGATACACACTTCAATACATGAATGCATCTTCTGTGCATCATGTAGTCGAGGCCAACTGTTTCGAGTCACGAGGCCGCTGGAAAAATATTGTTCCCATAGACTTTGTACACGTGACTCCGGTCCGAGGCAAGCGCCAAGCCGGCAAAATCGGCCTCGAGGCGGCCTCGACTACATCCTGCATTATAGCATGCAGAAGTGGAGAATATAGCTTTCCTCCCAAATCGTGTTTTAGAGGTCAAGCCATTCACAAAACAAAATACAACATGATTGAGAAAATTGTAAATTAAACACCTCTGGAGTATGTTTGACATTCACAATTTGAGTTACAATCGTGATTGCTTTCTCACAGGTAAATACCGTAGTTAGTGTGATCGACGATTGTAATCAGTGTGCAATCACGACTTGACCTTCATGTGAACACACCATTAGATACAAATTGTATTCCATGTTCCTGGTTGAGAAGCAAAGTCTCGGATTTCTAACAAAGTCTATTAACCCCTTCACAGCCACACTCAGAATGTCCTGTGTAAAATCTATGGGGTGTGTTTTAAAATGGTATTGGAGGTTTAAAGAGCATACAATTAAATTGTATAAGTAATACTGAATGTAAGCTGAGTGGATCATCATGCACCACCTCCAGTTTGTGCATATGTAAATATGTCTAGTAACTCTCGTCTCAGATCCATCTTTTGCCAACGATGGTATCCATGCCCACAGAAGAAAGAAACTAACCGCGGCTAGGTAATACATCAGGCATATTTGCATTTAACTCTCATATTTCACGATACTGTGGCCGCTAATTGTGCAGCTTTCAGAGAATCACCAACAATGGAAAGGGGGGGGGGGGGGGAGGTTGTAGTACCTTGAGGGGCATCCCCATGCTATTTTGATATAAATCCGTATCGTACGCCATAGCGTTGCTGCACTTTTGTACCTTAAAACCATGCCGTGCTAACAGGAAGAAATTTATAATATGATAAAAACTTACGATGAGAAAAAACTGGTAGAAATTTGAAGAAACATAACAAAAACGGATGAACAGTTTATACGCAATCAGCATACTGGATAATTCGGTTTAGATTCATGTATGTAATACTTTGATTTTTCTGATAGTTGTTTTATTTCATTTATCCATAATATTTTGTCAAAATATTTTATTACCCATACCATTGGACACTTCTGGCTGTAGTTTAATGTGGAATATGTAATTAATTTAAGCAGAGTTGATTAACTGTGGACCTCTGATTGATCCTTAGTAGATTTGGCTCCAAATCTATGGTGCATGTCTAGGCCAAGTATGATGGAAATCTATTTAAAAGGGTTCTCCACTATTGCAATATCAAGATCAGGGTTTATGGATGTATGGGCCTAACAGAAGAATGACAGCCAAAACACATAATGCTTCTGGCCTTATCGATGTGGAGCATAGAAAAAAAATTACTGCTACATAGTATGTTAACTTACCCAGTACATTTAATATCATCATAACCGTGCAGTTAACAGACAAGGGATTATGGTAAAATTCTAATGAAAATCATGTCTTCAATTACTACTTTTACCAATCATTTAAATCAACATGGAGTTCCACAGTGTACACTGGAGTAATTGTAGTGTACGAACCCGGTCACATTAGACATAATCGGCTAGTCTAGCTGGCATCCATTTACCTCATAAATAAACTAACTCGGCTCCTTACATACCAGGATGCGGACATATTGGCATGCTCATTCCTAAATCTGGGAGGATGTCGTGATCAGGTTCGTAATCATTCATCAGATTGGAGGAGGTGGGATGTTAGGGAGCAAAAATATGATGCATGTATGTTTTAAATGGTAAGTGATTATGTATTTATCAACATACATAGCTCCACATTAATCAAGCCTTTGGGATGATGGTATTCGGGAATATCCCAATTTTATTTACTCCGCATGATGTAACGTTAATTTTCATGCAACAGTCTCTACACATCATTTCAACATAGAAAGCGTATGCTTAGTAATTCAAGTATTGAAGTTAAACTAGATGTCATGCTGTAGCCAGCAATGTTGATGTGCCTTCTAGGAATATAGTTTGAAAGAACAACATTTAGGAGCAAAGAGTGAAAACGGTGTCTTCTGTCATATAAAACGAAACTTCTGTGATATTTTCACATGTTGAACAAAACTTGATTGCAAATGTGATTGTGATTGCACGTTAATTTAATTATGGTTTATATACCCATGTGAAAGCAAACTAGAATTAAGCTTGGAAATCAAATTCGTGAATGAATTATGCTCTGAGGTGTTTTCTAATAAAAATATGATTCTCCCAGATTATATTTTCCTCATATATGAATGGCGCTGACCTCTGAAACACGATTGGAGTGGAGCCTGTTGACTCTAATAACTTCCATTGAACACTGCACGTTTAAGAGCCTGTGTACACAGCGTGTTGCATCCTGGCATGATCACTCCGGTGCATGCGTTGATTACATATATCAAAAACACGGCCATGTCTCGTCACTGGAATTTCAACTTCTAATGACAATTGCATTGGTCATGAGATTGGTTTGTAATTCTAGTTGCCGTGATTGCAATCGTATTTGCATCACAATTTGGCAGCCATGTGAAAGTGGTCTAATTTTCCAATGCTAGTTTTATGAGAAACCACTTCAAAAATGATGTCATGGAAGCAGCAAGGACAAAATAATATTGAAGGAACCAGATACCAAACTAAACATGATGACAGAATTTGGTTGAAATATCATTCATTGACTAGTTATTGAAAAACTAACTTCCAATTAATTCATCAAATCAGTGTTGCACTTCATTGCCAACGACCACATCAGTTTTCTATTGATCAGTGAGATTTCAATGTTCAGCATCATAAAGCACGGACATAATTTTTCATATTGTTTTTCCCCCCATTTCTGTGCCGCTAATCACAAGCAATTTCTAGCATACATTCAGCGTTTTCATTAATCCGTAGCTGTAGGCTGTGACCAAAAGACGACGGAAAAAAAACTGACGCTCGGTTCCGACGAAGGCCAGACTGTGTGGGCAGAGCAGGGATTTCTTTCAGGATAACTATTGTTTTTGCTCCCCGTTTCCAATTTGTCTGCAGCTTAATTAGGTCTCGATTTCATCAAGCGTTTTGACACAGAAGGTCAATATCGGATACAAAGACTCAGATTGATGCATTAGAAATCAGAATCAAAGATTTTGTGCATGTCTGTCTATCTGTGTGTGTGTGCGCGTGCATGTGGTGTGTTTGTGTGATGTGACACATTCATTCTCTTTGATCGTTGCCGCACGGCTGAGAGAGAGAATGAAAAGTGAAAGTGATAAATGGGGAAAGGTAAATATAGTTGCAAGTTTCCGTGTCATGGCGCGACAGTGCATGCCGTTTGTGAGTTGTGAGCTACTTTGGCATTGACCTGATACTGTGAGTAAAATACATGTAATAACAAAGAGGAGAGCATTAAAGAGATGTAGAGATATGATTGTGAATCATCTTTGGAGAACCGAGAGCTTGTCTCCAAACAAACAGGATAATTTTACCCGATGCTTTGAAAAGTAAAAACAATATAAAATAGTAAACTTGTAAAATTAGGCCTTGATAAGTATTTTTTTTTGTGTTAGAAAATGATTATGAACATAGTAAACAGCAAACATAACCATAAAATTAGGCCTGATAAGTTTTTTTTTCATAGAAATGATGTTACATGTTGTAAACAGCAAATGTAACTGTAACATTTAGGCCTTGATATGTTTTTTTTTTTTTTTTGTGTAGAAAATTATGTTATCAACATGTAAACAGTAAAACATAACCATAAAATTTGACTTTGTGGTTTTTTTTGTTTTTTTTTAGAAAGTGATGTTATGAACATTGTTAACAGTCATTGAATATAATATCATGAAGTATTTTCCAATTCATGACAATATTGATCATCTTCAGCTGTTTGGATGAGTCTGGTTATGAAAAAACAAGTTGCTACTATTAACAATGAAGGTGATTAGCTCTTTAGCCTTTTTCCAAGAGTCTGGTGGTAGCAAAATTAACATTAGAATAAACCTCTTGGCATATTGTTCAGTAGAAATGCATGAATGTGAAAAATATAAATCATTCATTTATTTATTTTTTTGGTAAAAAAGTCTACACAGCATATTTATGTTCTTAATTTCTACTGGTAAGAAAATGTACTTTTTGGGACACGGGCATTAGGCAATATAGCACTTATTGTTGTTCATATAGTTTGAACTTTTTTTTCTTGCAGAATAAATTTGCTGTTCATCTCTGTATTATAAATAATGATAAATAAGATCAAATGCTTTGATCCGTTATTTTTAATGACTCTGAAAAAGATTACCCAACAGGATTCGAACCTGAAACCTACTGATATCCAGTCAGCGGCACAACCACCAGGTGGTAAAGTATATTGATTAACCAAGGGTTAAAAAAAAGTTTTTGTTGATTGAAAACAAAAGTAATAATTCTGGATTAATGCTGCTTTCCAATTTCTTTCTGTTCAACCTGATGGTTTAGCAGTAAAAAAAGAGAAGTTAGTTATAATATCTAGCAATATTAATATTATTTAATAATAAAATAACGTCTAGTAAGATGCCCTTGTATCCTTGCCCCTAAAGTGATGATTTCACAACCTTGTAGAACCCCATGAATAATAAATTGATAAGTTGCATTGGAAGGAGGAGAGAACCAATAAATATGTTGCATCACCTTAATGACCCCATCCTAGCTGCGACGCAATACTTCAACGCATCCTGACTCAAGTTATCGTGTTCCCTACCACAAGTCAGTGCACCTCCGGCGAGCTCATTTCGCATCAAATCGCATCACGTTCACCAGCGTGCCACAGTGGTGGTGCTCGAAAGGCGACTTGGCCAGTTAGTCATTACATCTTAAAGAATTTAATCAATTATTAACGAGGATTGATGACTAAAAGTTTGAAACTGGAGAATGTTGAAGAATGCGGTCTCTAACTCTCCCAAGTATGTGAGTAACATGTCGGGGCCCCTCGTTTAAATGTTCTCACTTCACATTGCTTAACATGCATGCTCGTTATCATGTCTGAGTCACACGTCATGTATTCACCACATGACAAACGATCATTAAGCATATCCAGCAATGGTGTATGTTATGTAATGGGCTGTATTTTTATTTGCGTCACAGTTGGTATGTGTTCATGAATGCACATGTAATATAAATATACTTCCATGTTGATTGTTTATTGATTACTACCAGCTGCACTGTGCTATTTAATTATATATACACTGTGTCGGTATGGCTTATGATCGACCTAGCACGACATTTACTGAGTGGTATTTCATCAAGCTCTATGTCAATAGTCTTAAAGGTAAATAGCATGATTGGAGGTAGTCTTCAACTTTAGGGTAAAATTATTCTAGAATCAAGTAAACTATGTGAGACTCTGCTGTGAAGTTTTGTAGTCAATGTTGACTCAATTTTCAAAAGCTTCCATCAGTATGCAATGAAATTTTCGCATGGATTTCTATGGATCAATTTCTATTTAGGGCAGGAGAAGTCATTACTGGTAAATTAATGTTTGTGTGCATGTTTCCCTTAGGTATTCAATTCAAGACAGATCTTTTTCAGCCTGAATTAACTCTTATGGTTTCTTAATCTTAAGATTTTGGACTTCTCCATACATGTACATACATGTATCATTGCCATTTAACTCATTGAGGACTGTGAGGTTGTTTAGCTTCTCTTTTATTCCCTGACAGTTACGGACTCAGTTGAATAGAGATGTATGGGGCTTGGGTTCTCAGGTCGTGATCACCTAGGCACATTTGATGTAGGGAGTGGAGTCGACCTAGCGTCGAACCACTTCCCCCTCTGATGTGAACACAAAACAAGTGGTTTCGACCCTACATCGACTCCACATCCACGAGTGGATCGAAAACTACCTCATTGAGTAGTTTCGACCCTAGGAGGTGGCGTTAAATTTGTAATGTGAAGCAATATGTGGATTCAATCTGGATCGACTCCACATATACCGGAAGTACTAACGCTTTGCTCCACTCACTCCCCTCGGCCGGCATCGTCTGTAACCATCACGGAACAGTCATGCGGAGAAGCATTTGCTTTGATAGGATGGCAATGAAAGAAATCATATATTGCATACATTTGTCGCAATTTAAATTTTGCACGAGATCGGCGAATGCGATTTCTACGAAATGCAGTGTGCAAATGCGACACAGCGGCAAATACAGTGTGTCCATCTTGAATATGCCGACTCTCAATTGTTTCCGTGTAACGGCGCCTTCACTTCCGGGTCATTCAACATCCGGGTAAGTGGGTTCGTGCCACTTACGTCATAACTCACTTTCGATGTGGATTAGCAGCGGTAATGTGAACGCGAACAAATGTGGATCGACACCACTTCACTACCTAGGTACAGACCCACATATATGTAATGTGATCACGACCTTAGCCACTGTACCTGGGGTACTGTTGTACCGGTGGTACCATGTGTGTAGTGTTCTCTTGTGTCCAAAATACATTTTCTTCGGTTGTGATCACTGAGATCAGTGGTTATGATGCAGAGGCTTCACAAGTGCAACAACAAGAAGGTGGAGGCTAGTGCATAGCTAGAGTGCTCCACCTCACATCCGAGAGGTTGCGGGTTCAAGCCCGGCCGGGTCATACCAAAGACTTTTCAAAATTGTACTTCTCCTTTCTAGCCAGGTGCTCGGCATTCTAGAACAGAGAAGGGTAATGATAACATTTAATATGCAAGGCCAGCTGGAGAACAGTCTATTGACGGAAAGTGGCTGCCAATAAAAAGTATTATACGAAGATGTAAACTTATGAAAGGTGAAAATGAAGCTAAAGTTGTTATTTTTCACACTTAACAAGATATCTTTACACAACTTGTTACCCAGGCACCAGTGCTAAGAAAATAGATAATTCAGCAGAATGGTGGATTTCTATTTGCATACCTGCCAAGCAGTACGGATTTTTGCGGGCAGTTGTTTCTTATTACAGTTTTTAGGCGGTCACGGTAAACAATAAACAAAGATTACATAATAAAAGAAATGAGATTAGAGTGTGAATAAGAAAAATATTGAAACAGCGCTGCAACCAAATAATTTCTTATGAGAAAAAGCATGAATAAAACAAACCGTTTCCGTCACTCAGATGTGAATACAATAACACATCATTTCCATTACATTAATTGATTGTATTAAACTCACTATAGTAACCAAGGCATATTGGTTCAGTAGTTTATTATTTTGGACATTCATGCTTCTATTCTTATTGTAATCTATGTTTTTGTTGTTGAACGCACCGCCTAGAGTAACCTTAATAAGAACAGACTGCCCTGCGAAAATCGAAACCGTACTGGTTGGCAGGTATGTATTTGGTACCAGGGTACCATGATTTACATCAATCACATGATAGGTTGAAGTCTTGTGGGTGAAAGTTTTCCCTCTCCTACAGTGATCAAAATTTGAAATGAGCACTATTAAATTACTACAGCAGAAATTAATCAAAAATTTATTTCTCTGGTGGTAAACTTGATTCTCTATATATGTCGGTATTAGTATGTACATTCTAGCAGTTTTGTAACAATCTGTGACCGACTGATGACATTTTGGATCTATGATCGCGCTCTGCTTCAGATGTGGAGCATTGCACTTGTGATCTGACAGAGGAATCAGAAAAAATGGCGTTAATATGCTGTGAATGTTACGTGTTTTTAAAAAAGCCACCATCTTAAGCCATCTTAAATAATATATGCAAGTATGCCTTGCAGACATCAAGTACTTCAAACAGTACTTTAGGAGGAAAAAAAAATAGACAATCTGTATCAAGATCCATTTAGTTTTGCTCCTCCTCCCCCCCCCCCAAAAAAAAGTTACCAAAATGAAAATAATGGATTTTGGATATAAATCTGCCAAAAACATCTAAAAAGAGATTTTTTAAAATGGGTTGTGCCTTTATTCACATCCATTTAGCCATGCAGATTTTTTTTGCATCTTTATTAACCTTCAATGAAAGACGAGAAATTGCAATGTTTGATGTAGCTCAGATGTATATAGGCAGGAGCGTGTTTGAAGAAAGACAAGAGAGACATTCGCTGAAACGTAATCAGTTTATCCAGTCAGGGCTTTCTCCCCAGTTTCTCAATAAATTCATCAATTTGTATGAGAGCAATATCTCCATTTCAGAAACGAGAAAAAAAAAAAGTCAAAACAATATATATTCCATATATATATATCTGTATGCGTGGTGCACTTCATATTGATGAATATATTAAAATTAATATATGTAGATATATATTGCGATGCCCCTAATGACGGTCTTCCCCACACCGAGCGAAGCGTGCACGGAAACGTCTCCATATGCTTAACGGCCCGGGCACGCATATGAAAGTCTGCCAGCTTTCTCTCTCTCTCTGCAATCTCCGACGGGTTAATTTACTATTCGACTGCTGAGAATTACAAATTTCCAAATCTTCTTCGTGGCTTGCTCGCTTATCATATTGAGAGAGAGGGAGAGAGAGAGGCCAAAAGCCACGGTCCCCGCGTCAATACATTGCGACCCAGGAAATGTACAAAGATGAAATTCAGACTTGATCATTATCGAGACGACAGTTCGTAGAAGTCACCCTATCTTTTGAAGAAAACTTTATCATGGGATGTACTGTTTCAGTTGTGGAGATGAATAATTTATTTTGATACATCAGTATGTCTTTTTGCCAAACATACAACCGTATGTTTTTGTCCGATTTCTATATAGTTTTTAGGTGCTGTCAAATCTGTCTTAGCAGCCAACTGTCTATAGCAGCCAAACTGCCTCTAGTGGCCTCTGAAATGAATCTCGTGGCGACAAATAAAAGAGTATATCCAGAGTCTGGATTGTTTTGTAGTTATTTGTTTAAAACAGGAAAATTTCTTCGAACAATTCAAATTTTATCAAAACATAATTGGTTTAACATGTTTTCCAGGGTAGGAATTAATTTTTGTTGTTTAAGGGTGATTTTTTATTAGAGCCTTGGGACTATTTTTTAATTGTAGGGGGCTATTTTCTACCACTGGGGCTACTTTTTCGTTGCACTTCAGAATTTGAATAATGCAATGAAAGACTGCCGATGTTTTAGCTGGTGCTTCATCCATAAAAGCAACCATTTGATTCATTTTTGTTTTATTACCATAATTTAAAAAAAATGTGAATTTTTTTGTAGCAAATCTGAGGGCAATTTTGAAGGAAATGGTTGCCCCAAAGAATTGGTTTTGGGGGATTTTAGGGGGTGATTTGGGTTTTGCCAAGGGCTAAATCGCCCGTCGCCCTGGGTTATTTCCTACACTGGTGTTTTCACTTTAAAAAATAATATAATCTGTAATTATTTCAGTGATGTTTATCTTTGGAATTAAGAGGTATGAAACAAATTGCCTTCTTGAGGAACTGGTGCACCATCAGTTCCTCATTGAGGTTACACATGGGTGAGTCAGTGCACCGTTACTAGCACTCAAAGTGTTAAGTGGCATGCAGTATAATCCACCCATTTATGCAGATGAAGTGACATGTGACATTTATTTCAGAGATGGACGCAAACACTGAATAACTGAAAAGCAATACTAATATGAAATTAATTTTTATTTGTTGGGGGGGGGGACAATGCATGACTCATTTCATAACAGATCATAACTTCCATTTTCATAACTGTAATGAAAAATTTAATGTGAAGGTCATTGTTTTCCATTCCCAAATTAAATCCAAGGCCACTACAACCCGTTTGCTTTCATTCAATTTTAATTTCGAATAATATTCCGGTTTGGGCAAAGTGCCAACGGTGACACATCATGCATTACTGTATATATGCTTGTTGCCATAAGCGTGATGTAAAGCTATCAAAACCTAGCAGAATTGAACATTTATGTCAACAAATGAAAGGAAAAAAGAGGGATCACAAATGCCTTTAAAAAAAAAATGGCTAGAGAGGGTAATCCATATTTAATGATGGCTAGATTATGGAGTCTGGTTGTAAATGGAAGGTTTGTTCAGCCTGCCACCTGCAGTAAAGTGCGTTGCCATATTCCTGCTTCCCCCAGTCCATCGCTCCTGTCTCACCCAGATGTTAACACACAGGGCCTATTTATTTTTACATTTTATATATATTTTTTTTATTTTTTATTTACCTGTATTCATTCATTTAGTTATCTATTTATTTATCTATTTATTCATTTACTTTTTATTTCTATTTATTTATATTTTTGATTTGTAATTTTGTAATTTTTTTTATCCCATTTATTTGCTTATTACATGTTTTTTGTATATTCAAATCTTCATCTTAATTCATTAATTCATTTCTGAGTATAAATGAAAACCCTCTCTTTATCTCCTTTTCTAGTCAACTGGCTACTGTATACATTACATTTTTTTGGACATAGTGCATACCTGCCAACAGTTCCTATTAAGAATATTCCTATTTTTTTGGAAAAGAAAAGAGCAATTTTAACCCCTTTGTTCCTATTTTTGTTCAAGTTTGTCTGTAAATGTATAGGAAATTCAGGAACATTCCTATTTGTAATTTTTTTTTAGATAATTTGTTCCTATTTCTTGACTTTCAGGGTTGGCAGCTATGCAAAGTGTAAATTTTGAAACAGAAAACAATTGTACAAATAGTATTTTAAACAAACAGTTTATTTAATGTACACACAGTCAACTACATGTACACATACTCCTATCCACCCCACATTGATACATGTACTCATACTTACACAAGCATCTAAATTCTAGGAACATGAGTTTAATCACATGAGTTAGATACATGTATGCGTCTGTTCATAGAAATGTCATGTAGGTGCCACTCTTTGCTACTAGAGACCTCAATTCTTAAAGCCACTGGCTAACATTTACCACAGTTAAAAAAATGTGAGCTACATGATTAACCATGCTACCAGTGTCTTTGATAAGGTCTAAAAATGAAGCCCTGAAAAAAAAATTGTATTTCAAAATGATTATTTAGTGCTTTAGAAAATGAAAATCGTAAGTTGACCAGATTCACCTGCCCATTTCCTCCCATAGACGTACTGTGTGTAGATCTAGGCTATTTTCTACTCGCCCCGAGTATAAATTTTTTATTCACTGATATCTTGCCAGTGGCAGCATAAATTTTCAAACTTTTGTATTCTAGGGTGTTTATTTGTCCATTCATAACACTACTATGCAGATAGCAAAATTTGACTATTTTTTAAATTGAAGCTCCACAATGTTAGCCTATCACTTTAAAACTGTAAATTGTCTATGACTACATGCAGGTATTTGAAATGCATGTTCTAGTGTCTTATAAATTACAGACTCCAAATCAATATCCACAACCGAGACACTGTCATGAGAATGAATTTTGAGACGCTGTAAGACGTTCACAAAGCCCTTTTTTATCCTTCACTGTTGGCTAATATTACAATTGAAACAAATAATAAAAAAAATTGTCAAATACATGTATCATGCACATTGGCAAAAAGAGCTTGAAATCTTCTTTATAATTTCAAGGAAAGTGAACAAATCTGTTCCCAGTGCCATTCGTTGAGGAGACAAGATAATCTACTTTATTGTATGATGTATGTTCCTAAATCACATTATGTGATTATGTAATGTCTGGGTTACATGCATCAAACCACTACATGATGCTGATCAGGCCATACATGTAGGTAATGGCATATTAAGTATGTTTTAATATTTTCATTAGTTCAAATTGAGATGGGGTTGTGTTTACACAGCGAAGAGAACGTAGAATGTGTATATTTATTTCTAGCCCGGGACCGGGTTCTAGATGATATATAATTTTCTCCCTTGCTCCTGAATGAATGACACCGTCCATCGTTTATTGCATATTCAGCCTTCTGTGCTAAAAGCCACAATGCAATTATGATGTGCTTTTTGTGGACTTACCAGCAGAGAGTGTAGAAAAAAAAGAAGGGGAGGGCAGATTTGGTTGTCGAGATTAGATCTGGGTACTAGGAGAAAGTTCAGGACAGAGTGATTGCACTTTTATCAGAACTACAGTCATGTGGGCACATGATATACATGATATACAATACTATAGCGAGTGTGCAATAGTAACAACCAGGCAACTACAGTAAGACCTTCTGCAGATACCTCAGATTCCCTCAAATTACTTTTCTTTTAAAATTCTGCAAAATATGGTAAATTCCAGATGAAATTTCGCTTGAAACAAGTACTTTTCGGTATACAGGCGACTCCCGATATATAACAAATTGCTCGGGGACCAGCAGTTTTCTTTCACTGTTTTGAAATTTTGTTATAACCAAGCAGTGGAAGTATAAGATATGTACTAGTTTTGGGACCTGAATTTCTACTTTGTTGTAACAGGAATTTTGTTATAACTGTGTTCGTTATAATGGGAATGCACTGTACATTATATCACAAAATGGTTACAGTTGAGTGGTGAAGTGAAATTTCACTGGGAAATTCCCAAGTTTTGCAGGATTTTAAAGGAAAGGTAATTTTAGGGATTCTTAGGTTATCTGCAGTAAACCTCTGAGTTGACATGTAGCAAATAATACTTTTACACACCACTGCTATAGCAACATCAAAGCTAATGATATATTGTACAGGCAAAATGAAACCACATTCATTTGATTGTTTTCAGATATAAAACATTGAAAACATAGTTTTTATTAGCTTTAAAAATAGGCTAAAAATTGGGGCTGCATCTAATAAGTGATAATATATTTGGAAAAAATCTAATCCTAGTATTTGATTTGTTATTTTGCGGAGTGGTTGGCAGGACAAGCAATGTTTACGAGCAAGTTTTATACTGTACTATTTCATCTCAATAAGTCATATTTTTAGTAATAATTCCTTGGAAATTGTGACTTTAAGGACTCCAGACGTGAATGTGTGTGTAGTGTCTGTGATAGACAGAGGTTATTGGTTTATATTTTATGTCAGCTAGACATAGACAAGACTGCATGTATTGCCCATATGGCAATATACTCAAATACCATGCACAGTAGATCATGTAGCATCATTCCCTGATTATGACATTGAACCCTGTATGGTACTGAAGGTTTTAATAATGTCGGCTCTCAAATTCATGATCCCGTGGGGTCGTGCACTTTTTGGAGCAACAAAGACATACAAACACGACCAACCAGCATGCCAGCCAGAAAACAACAACAAACATGTTTACATGGAAGTTTATTACCATCCATATAGACAGACCCGAGACTATTACATGTACATCATTCAGTATCAAAGGTATTGTTTCACAATATTTTCAGTTGTAAAAGAAAAAATAACCCAAATCTGATCTACACTATCCTGCATGTTACCAGTGTCACTGATAAGGTCTAAGAATGAACCCTGAAAAAAAAAAACGCATTTCTAAACAACAGTGCTTTTAAAATGTGAATATGAGCATATATTCCTGGTTCCTCCAAGGGCTTGTTTGTTATAGAATTTCTGTCATTAGCACATTAATTCATGTACCAATATTTATCTGTGTCATATGCTTTGCTAGTGACAGCATAACTGTGTGAAGTGTTCTGGTGTGTTTCGGTGTCCATTAAACATCATGTACACAAATGGTGCTTCCATAATATTAACCAATACCTTTGAACAAGGGAATAAGGAATGTATGTATGTGTTCAGTGTTGTTCGATCTATCAACAAAATCTGATGACCCCATGAATTCTTTACAGGTTGTTCAAACCAGTCACAGTGTACCTCTATGTATTTGTTGTTTTTCAATGTCACAAAACTGGTCATTTTGTAATGAAGAGGAATTTTGAAGAAATTCATATCCTTGCTCTTATTATAGTATTTGTCTGATTTTTCTCGAACTTTCATTGATCTATTCCTCTAATTTTTCTTTTTTATTTAAAATGTTTTGTCATCCAACAAGAGTACCCTTATCAGGCCCACAATTATGAGAGCAGTAATCCACTGCATGCAATCTGACTCAGAAATCAGTTTGTTTCCTGAGAAGCACTGGGTTAACATGTTGTGGACCATAAGTCATGCGGTATTAAAATGCAAGTGACAGATTTGTAGATTTCGTGGATACGTTCCCTTTATTACTCCCTCTTCACGACACGTCCAAACATCATTAATCCTGTTAACTTATCCGGATCTGTGACACCCGAGAATGGCATGAGAGCTCACCGATATACCGCAACCCGGGTACGATATTAAGGAATCCAGGAGTAGGCAGGCATCCAGTGACTTTTAAATATTCCAAACTTCAACTCAGAAGAGATTGAGTTAGCAGTGTTTGGTGGTCATTATCATATGTACACCGTGCAAATGAAAGCTGCCAATTATTAGGTCTTATTTGGCTTGCAAACTCTATAGAAAAGCATACATGTCTCAAACTAGGGTGTAGGCTCTATCATTTGCATTGTATTACATGAGCTTCATACATGTACCTTACCTCAGTTGGATGTACAAAAGGGTGAGTTCAGGTTTGTATAAATTTACATTTGAAATGCATTTTTAATACAAAGTACATATATGAATTAATTTTATATCACAAATGCAGTAATGTGTACATGTACACGTGGTATTAATTCCTGCTTGTACAACTTCTACTTCTACATCTACTTCATTTACTCCTGCTACTACTACTTCTACTACTACCACTACTACTACTTCTACTCTACTACCTTTGCTACTACTGCTGCTGCTACTACTACTACCACCACTACTACCACTACTACGTCCATTTCTACTGCTTCTGCTACTTCTACTACTACAGTATTACTTCAACTGCTAGCATGTCTTCTACTTCTACTTCATGTATTATTTCTATAACTCTACTACTGCTACTACTCTTACTACTGCTACTACTACTATTTCTACTACTAGTTAATATAAAAACTAGTGTGGCTTTTGCCATTATACATGTACAATATTTCTTCTCATAGCACTTTGACGGTAGAAAATGATTACACGTATAAATTCATGATTGCGTTTATTTTTTCAGTGTATATCATCTACTGCATGTGCCCTTGGTATTTGCAAATTTGGCTTTAAGTAAAGACCCGACTAAAATAGTCTTAGTTAAGTGATATTTCCATACTATGTACCAATCAGGCATGAGATTGCTAAATAAACACAATTTAACCAGTTTTACAGCCTGCCCAATCAAATATAGCCTTCCAGGCTGCCTGAATAAACATGGTCACCTATCAGCCAATCAGGTCCGCTGTTAGAGCAAGTCTGTATGACTCATCGCTGTGCCATAGATGGACCAATCAGCGTTCACTGCGGTGTTATTTTTTCCCTTCCTTCTATCGATGGTTAAATTGACGTCAGCATTTCAGCTAGCATGCCTACCTCGTTGCTTTCAGAATCGGTGAAAGATACGGGAGAAGAAAAAAACCC
>JZLH01S0060178.1:0-15465 GCA_001188425.1 Eucidaris tribuloides | reverse complement strand
GAAAACAACACCAATTGTGTCAATCATTGAAGTTCTTTTGAGTCAATATTATGACAGGTTGGATTCATATTAATAATGACATGTACAAGGTTCATCTGAATGATCAAATGATATGCTGATGCAAGGCTCTTTCTCCTATGTTTGTGTAAATCTTCAATAGAATAATGATATATTAAAGTACACAGAATGAATGTGTTGTATGCTGTAGTTTCCACATCAAGGTGAAGACAAAAGTAAAATACAAACATAGGAACAAGAAGAAATGAGAATGTAAACATACACAGGTATACAAAAATGAATGATGATTTAATAGTGTAAGGTAATAAAAAATCATGGATAAAGATAACATCTGGTGCATATTCATATTTTGCTGAAAACTATACATGTGTCTTTTCTCACTCAGCCTTGACATTGAATTAGAGCTGGCGATATTTGATCTAAACCTCATTTGATTTATCGTGGAAAAAACATTGTCAGTAACACAATTTATCACCTAAGTTGAAAAACAGATTTGTGATGAAGAAGATAAATCTGTTTTGGGCTTAAATTGACAGTGCGCCCTGTAGGGCTGTTATCAAAATGTAATCAAAACACTGTTGCTTTCTGTAGACCCTCTTGTAACTAGATCAGGAGATTCATGGTACTGATTGTTTATAAATAGCATTTTTGGTGAGCAGTGTGTTGAGAGAGTTGTTATGTTTGTTGACAACTGTGCTAAATACACTACTGCTCTTAATACCACAAGTTTGATCGTTGAACAGCATAGAGGTCTCTCTTTTATCCCCACCTCCTTGTTTCTACCTATGTGATTACAGGCAGTAGTACTCGTGTGCAGAGTATTCATAGCTATAGGGATTTCTCGGTCCCTCCCACTGCAGTGCATGCATTTACCCCATTAGGTTTTCATAATCAATGGTATTTTGGGCCATATCGTGCCTCTGGCAATATTTTGAAATAATCATGAGATCATTATCGTGTATTCGATATTTTTTCGACATCGAGTAATCTCAATATTATCAAAATATCACCCAGCTCTACATTGAATGGAATTGCGTTTGGATGCAAAATGCAAGTTGCACTAATTTGCTTTTGTGAGATAAGTAGTTTGGATTGAGTGAGTTAACTTTATCATACAAAAAGTATACTCGAAGAAACTTTGGAAATCTTTAATGTAAATTGTAACCTGTACAGACCAAATTTCTCCCTTTTCACTCTCCTCATTATAGGGTTGTTATCTTTCTATGAGCTGCTGACATTGGTGTATTTTATCTTGGGCTGCATTTGTGCTCCAAAAGTCTATGAGACACTCAGGAAAAGAGGACCTATGCATGAGGTGAGTCACTGTCATACATAAACAATATTCTTTGAGGAGGGTAACTAAAATTACTGAATATTGACAAGGTTAATTGGGTGAAGGAGAAATTATAGGCATTCATAAAAATTACAGGACTTTCTTTAATCTGTTGGAGACTAAGTACAAGATATCTTGTATTGGGGTCTATGAAAAATATGTGTTATAGTGAAATCAAATTGTCTCCAACGGGTTAAATGGTTTTGAACACTGTAAAGAGTCTGGATTTTTCACACCATTTCACCCCTATGAAGCAGATGGATATTGGGGAGGGGAAGAATAACTACCCATCAGTTCAGTATCAGTTTTAGTTTTGATTTAACAAAATGTGGAAGAAATACCAAAATAGCTACAATTTTTAAAGAAGTCAGAACTTGGAACTCAGAAAATTAAATATTGAGCTATTAATTCAGTAGGTAAGGAACTTAAGTAAATCAGTGGGTTCTTTTTAGAAACTGTAAGTACTTAAATATTAAAATTATTTGAAACATGAACTAGTATGAATTCTTAAGACCGTGCAATAATGACTATGAATCAATCATTGTTGACCCATTGAATATGGAAACCAGATTTTATGAGAATAACAGATTCTCAAACACAGTGTGGTAATGACAATTAAAAGGGTATTACAAATATTTCTTATTTATATTTTAAGGCAATTATTGTAAATGTACAGTTAAAGGCCATATTTCTGCTTGCAGGTTTGATAAAAAGAATGAAAACAAACTATTGGAATGGAGATTTTCTACTACACACATCACAAAATTGAAGTAACATCAAAGACTTGAAGAAAAAAAAATCAACTGTTCATGCCCTTTCTCTTCTCCCTTCTAAAGGTGTTGAGTATGTTGACATCAGTTCTGACCCTGCAAGCTCTGGGGTCATTCTCTATGCTGCTTCATCTCTATAGATTCTCTCAAGATGGGTGGGGTTCTTCCCTTCTTGAAAACTTCTCAGAATGTAAGTAATAAACCATGATTACAGTGACACACGTTGTGGCTCAAATTGTTACCATGTCACAAATTGAATCATCATCCATGTTTCTGATTTGTTATCTTCTCTGCTGGATGGTCAGCGACTGGTGATAATTTGTGACGGTGACAACAATTTGTGCCACTAGGTTCTGTTGTCATGGCACAAATTGTTGTCAGGGAGGCAAAGAATTGAAATCAGTAAGAGCGTCACAAATCGTCACCTGCGACAATTTGTGCCAATTTGTACAAAACCTAATGGCACAAATGGTTGCCACTGTCACAGATTGTCGCCAGCAACAATTTGTGCCGTAACAAAACAAACCAGGAGAGAGTGCTGATCTTCATGGCAGGGTTGGGCAATTACTTTAATTTTGTGTTTTTGAAGGGGTGATTTAAATCATGATATGAACTATGATTGAAATCAATATTTCTATTTATAATTTAATCACTGCTTTAATTTCAACATTGATTTAAATCTCAAACCCTGCTTAAAGGCAATAGACACTTGTGTACAACTTGGTAGATGAGGAGATCTTTAAATGAAATCAGATTATTGCAATCTAGAATGACAAGTTACAATGACAAACTGAAATTTTCAAAGTAAAATTGATTATGTAATGGTTGACTGAATATCTAGCAATTTGCCTCAAAATGCATGTGCCAGATGCCTTAATAAAAACAATTGAAATACACAAAAAAATCCATTTGGTTTGTCATTTCATTATTGGGAGGCATCAAGAGAAAAACAAATTCTCAAGTAGCCTTATATCAGAAGCTATCTCCTATTATAAAGAGATTTGGAGTGTGAGCAAGTGAGTGCTGCTACCTTTAAGAGATTTCTTCCATATTTGCTTATCTGCAATATGGAAAATATTAAAATATCAGCATTTTAATTACAAAATTACCTAGGATTAGTTAAGAATGTGTATCGGATAAAATTACAGCCCTTTCAGTAGCCAACATCCTTCAGTTTTGTATCTGATTTTAGTGATTTACAACTAATTGTATTCATCATGTATAATCAACATTAACATGCCATGAACTTAAAGAATCCCTGCACGCAGTTAACTGTCCAATTTTTTTCATTTCATTTATTAAGGAATAAATTCAGATAACATAAATGTAAATATGTTGTACAGATTTAGCTTGAAAGACCAAAGCCTTCAGCTGGAGACAGAAGGACCAACATACCCAAAACTATTATAAGTTTTCTTCTGTGTGCCAATTGAGCGTAACTTTGAGCTTAGGGTTTTACAGGAAGGTTTATCAATTGCAGCGTTGTCTATCAGACCTTTAATCAACAGAGATTAGAGAAGTCCTCATGTAACTAATATAATGTAAGATGCATTCTGATTAATAGGTTGTAATATATTCTCTCCCTGGCTCCATTTTCCCCTATCACCCAGTGTTGGATATCATTGCCTAGTTTGTGATGTTGTACATGATGATTTATAGGAATTTACATCTGTGGTCCATCTATTAAACCTTTGTCTGTAGGACCTTTGATCAATAGAAAAATCCCTAATTGACTGATTGTTCCATTATATTAAAACAAACCATACATTTTGATTGATTGGTTGTAACATGTTCTCTCCATGGCTTAATTCTCCCTGTCAATAAGTGTTCAATATTATAGGCCAGTTTTGTGATGTTGTACATGATGACTTTGGGGGAGTTTAACTTTTTGGACTATCTATTGAACCCTTGTCTATCAGAACAGTGATCAATAGAGAAATCCTAATTTAATTGATTGTTGCATCATATTGATTAAGCACACCATACATTCAAATTCAAATTCAATTTTTTGTTTCAACCGTAAAATCAAATA
The DNA here is from genome assembly GCA_001188425.1 of Eucidaris tribuloides. NCBI lineage: Eukaryota > Metazoa > Echinodermata > Echinoidea > Cidaroida > Cidaridae > Eucidaris > Eucidaris tribuloides. The sequence continues at coordinate 11,312 of JZLH01S0060178.1, read as the reverse complement.
CATATTACACAGCTTAAAAGTATTGGCAAATCAAATCAGTTATGGTTAGGCAATCCTTCAAAGCAAAGCATGAATTATGCTCCTTTACATGTAAAATGACAATGATTTGAAAATAATGCAATATTACATAGAAATTAATGAAGCACCACACACACACACCACATATTTCAGATGTGATTCTGATTGATTGGTTGTAATATATTCTCTCCCTGGCTCAATTCTCTCCCCATCTTCCAGTGTTGGATATCGTAGCCCAATTCGTGATGTTGTACATGATGGTCAGCCTCTCTCTGGGGTGGACGTTGAGCACGGCCAAGACACAGATCAACGCCCAGGTCTGGAAAAGCTCGTCCCTTGCCAAGATTGCTGCAGGGGTCACAATACTACAGGTTTGTAACAATAAGTTGAAATATTGTCATGTAAATCAATATGTAACTAATAATAATACTAAGATTTGAAGGCAAAGTTCACCCTGAAGTCAAGTTGGTTATAATAAAAACAGAAAAATGAGAGAAACATATTAATGAAAATTTGGCCAAAATCCACCAAAATGTAATAGAATTATGAAGTTTCAAAGTTTTAATTTTGTGGCATCACATGGGAGCAGCTCTCCGTATGTCATGTAATATAAATTCAATATATTGCCATTTTTTAGTGGTTCAAGAATCAAGATAATTAAATGTGATTTTTTTTTCAAAGACGCCTGTATAAAATGATGTTTCTGATAATATATTGAATGCACAGATAAAATCATTTTCAGATTTATGAGAAAATGGCACTTTATGGAAATGATATCACATGACATATGGGGAAGCTGCTCGCATGTGACGTCACATAATGAAAACTTTGAAACTATAACTCTCTTATTCTTTGGATTTTTGCCAAATTTTCATTAATATGCTTCACTCATTTTTCTGCTTGTATAAAACCAATTCTTAACGTCAGTGTGAACTTTGCCTTTAAGTAACGGAATTCCCTCCCCCCCCTTCCATTGGTATTGCATAGCCAAAACAACCCTGTGTGATTGGGAGGGTTATCCCGCAAGAAAATTTAAATCAATTTTACCAGTTAAACTGACATGATGCAACTATCAAACGGGCTCCGTAACATATGTGCATGTGTATGTGTGTTCAAAATCTCATCCATGTAAAATCTACTTCTCCGTTTTTTCTGGTCTTATAATAATTTTGTTTTGTTTTATGTAATAAAGCTAGGTCAGGGCTTCCAAATTAGTACACAGAAATTTGAAATTTATTGATGATAGAAATTTATGCAAATTTGTTTGAAATTGCAAAACATATTTCTTATCTATTTTTTGTCAGATTTTGATTGTTTTTTTTCTGATAGGGCTCAGTTGGGGCTTATAAAATTTTAGACTTAATTTTGATATTCACTATGCTAATTCATGCAAATTTATCCATAATCAATGAAAATTGTCAAAAGATTACTACTATTTCATATCTTGGTGGATTTTGATTCAGGTTACTAATTTGATAGGTCTTGGTGAGGGCTTCCTCAGACTTGAACTTTATAAATGATGCTAATTCATACAAATTTATGCATGATCAATGAAAAAGTTTTAAAAAATGCTTCTTCTTTACTTCTTGGTGGATTCTGATTCTGATAGGCCTTGGCAAAAATGCACCAAAGTGGGCTTGTTTATCATTTCACTACCAATTTGGATTTTTGATTTTTTTTTTTTTTATTATTTGATTGGTACACCATATTGGAATTGGCTAGCATTTACCAGAGTTTAAAAACTGTGAGTCACATAATCTTCCATGCTCTAAGTGTCTTTGGTAAGGTCTTAAAAAGAAGCCCAGAAAAAAATCTACTTCAAAGTGATGATTTAGTGCTTTAAACGAATGAAAATATACAGGCACTCAAGTTGACCAGATTCACCTGCCCATTTCCTCCCATAGACTTACTGTGTGTAGATCTGACTAATTTATAGTCGGGTGGAGTACTAATTGCTTATTCATGCATACCATGCCAGTGGCTGCATAACTTTCCAAACTTTCATATTCTAGGGTGTTTATTTGTCCGTTTGGACACTACTATGTAGCTCACACATCACAGTTTGACAATTTTTTTAACTTGAAGCTCCACAATGTTAGCCAGTGGCTGTAAGCAAAACCTATCAGAAATTGAGCCATCCCAGAGACAAACACTTGTGACATGGGCGCATATAACGTGTTGCGTAATTTACTGTTTAATTCACTTGTTTTAAAATTTGTGTGCACTTATCTTATTTTCAACCACACAGTGTATTCTCGTGCTGTGGGAGCAGTTCTGGTTCACGCAGCACAGCACTTTTCACGCCCACCAGAGCATGCTGGGAATCATCACCATCGTGTGTCGCGTCTCGCTAGCCATCCTCTTTGCCCACAACCTGCACAAGGTGGTCTCCAAGGAGAAGAGCATCGTCAGGAGGGGTTTCTATGGCAACTTTGCCAAAGTGAGTCAAATGTTCATCCCTTACTTCGCTATATGGACGGTCTTTAACTTGCATGCCTGAAAGTGTATAGAAAAAAATACTGTATAACAACCTGTAGCAACATGTATGAGATAGAAAATCGGTTTGGTTAGAATTTTAGTGAGTCTTAGATTCTTATTTGAATTAAAGTATTACAGATACCAACTTACTATGCCAGGTCCTGTGATGCGAGACAATTTTAGAAACAAAAAGTTGAGTCGTCGGGTCCCAAATGTGGTATTTCAGGAATACGAGTTCCCATCTCATGCTTTGCCATTGATGGTAATATTTGTGGAATTCATCATCTAAAAATCTAACAGACCACAAAAGTGATTTATAAAAAAATAATAAAATTGTAATGACGAGAGTATTGTTATTATGTATACTGTAAAGTCAAACCCAAGTATAATTCTAAATAGTTTGCCCCTGTTCATGATTGAACATACTTAAACAATCACTTCCCACAGCAATAGGAAGAAAAGAGCTTTTTTGATTCCGTGAGTGAAATTTGACATTTTAAATTATGTATTTAACCTGTTGCCTGTTTTGTGGTAAAATTAATATTTAATTTAAAGTTAATGATTTCATCTGTCTTGATTTCTTATTTTAGTAATCACAGAAATTGACAAAGTCTTATGAGAGATATAGATCATTTGTTTGTTGATTTATTTATCTTTTCATTTTATCCCCAGTTTTCCTTTGTGTGGTTTTTCGCTTATCCGGTTTTAGTCTTCGTTTCACTTCTCTTCTCTCAATATTTAAGAAAAAGGGTAAGTTTAATTTAAATTTGATGTCTAGATAACTATGTCTCATTTTTTTAAACCTGTCACTCTCGTGGGCAAGTGATAGTGTGTTATGTTGATTGGTGTTTTGTGATTGGTGTTTCGGCATCACAGGTTTCAAAGGGAGATTCTTTTCTTTTGAATTGACCACCTTTTAGGCAGTGTAATATTACAGGTTAACTCTAATGCATATTGTATCCATTGGTGCAACAAACAGACAAAATTAAGATAGGCAAGATTATTGATAACATTAACTCTACATCTGCCTTGTACAGTATAAAGCCCGTTTATCTCAAGTTATTCAAACCTACAGAGTTAAACAAGAATACATTGTTTTTCTTGATCGAAAGCTGCAATTTTACATAAAATGAGTAATTGCAAATACATTGTTGTGAAAAGATTCAAAGATGTATGCAGTGGCATGTGAATACCCGCACATAATGTATTCTACATTAAGATAACCACTGGAAATTGTATTACTTTCATACCTCATTGTTGACTCAGGAGAATATTGGTGGGTCAGGGTATGTTTGCCTGACTCAATATTGGCTTGTTAAGAGTTAAAGAAGTGATTCTGGGGGTTGTCATAGAGGGATTCAAAATTTTAAAAACTCACTTGTTTCAAAAGTATAACTGCTTCTGAAATAATTTTAATTTAAATTCAATGGTATGGTGATCTCATTATGTTTAATGGGTTGTTTTTTCTGTTGGTTCAATATTTCGTTCTTGTATTTTGTTGTAAATTTGTGAGCGCTTTGTACCGTTTATGGAAAGGAACTATATAAATACTGATTATCAAAGTTATTACATGACTTGTGTATGTTACAAATTTGGCTTCGTTTACTACATTTGTCTGAAACTGCTTACACCTTGGTCGTAGTGCCTGCAATGATGCATCACTGATTTAGTATCTTCATTGTCTCGTAACAATGTTCTCTCTGTTACTGTTGTTGTTATTGCAGTTCCTGATCATGACAGTCACATCACTCCAGGCCACCATTGTTGTGCTATTATATCGTCTCTTCCTCTCAAGAAGCCTATACTGGGAGATATCATCACTATCCTCCTCCTCCTCATTACCTCTACGACTTGAGAAGAACTTTAGTCTCAAGAATTACTCCTCATGATGTCGGCTGTTTCCTAGATCATTTGTAGCATGTTGTTTGAATACATCTTCAGCATGATGGTGGAGTGGTTTAATGCAAGACTCCAAGCCAAGAGGGTCACGGTTCAAGCCCCAGCTGTGTCACTTCTGATGCTGCCATAACCTGTTGAAGACGTGAGACGAGATATCTCGTGACGAGGTCTATGAAAAATGCATGTTAAAGCAAAATCAAATTGTCTTAAATGGGTTAAAGACACCAGCTTCCATTCTTCATTTTCCACCTGGTGGTGGAGTGGTTTGATTTCAACACTTATAGCCATGAAGTAAGGGTTCCAGCCCCAGTCAGGTTACATCTGATGTTGCATCAAAAAACACCAGACTACATTTATTCCATATGCCTCGCTGGTGGAGTGGTTAGATTTCAAGACCCATAGCCAAGAGGTTAAGGATTCAAGCCCTATCTGGGTTAGTTCTGATGTAGCTTGAAAAGATGCCAGCATCAGTTTCTCACATAAATTCTTTCTGCTGGTGTAGAGGTTTGATTTCCAGACTGGTAGCAAAGAGGTTATGGGTTCAAACCCTACCTAGGTTACTTCTGATGTTGTTTTGAAAGACACCTTGAATGTTACTGGTGTTGTTGTGAAAGACACTAGCCTCTGTTTCTCCTTATCTCCTGCTACTGTATACGCTGAATATTTCGCGGTGGTCTTATTTTCGCGAATATCATGACTTGTTGAATGTGAAAATTTTCACTTCCTGATATTTCTGTACAAAGTGAATGCAAATACAATAAAATCGCGAAAAATATACTCTCGAATTCCCCGACTCGAAGCAAAATCGCGAAAATATATGGACGCGAAATATATGGCGTATACAGTATAATGTTACCCTGTTGGTTAATTTAGCCCAAGTAAACATAGATGTAGCAGTGCATTCCACAGCAAATAAATCCTTGTTCAAACTAGCCAGGCTGAACCAGCACATGGAGGACCTTGTGGTGCTATGGACAGTATTTTCACCCTCTTCTTCTGAACCTTCTGACAGCAAAGAATTGAATTTTTTCACATCATCTGGCCCACAGGACATTCATATCAAAAGTACCATTGTCGGAAGCAATAGCAACTACCATGAAGTTCAAAATACCTTGGAACGTCCCATAGCATCTAGGTTATTTAACCATGTAGGTTCTGAGCATGTGCAATGACCATTACATCACATTTCGTCACACTCATATAGCAGATTAGAGACACCTGTCTCTATAATGAAATCATGATATACCCAGAAATCTGCACATTTACATAACATGGAATGTGGATATTATGCAATTCATTATTCAATTTCCAGCATTAGAACAACTATGATAGAAGTATTGATTCTTATTTTAGTCAAATATTCTGAAGATAAAGTATTATTCATTTAACAAGGCCCAGCCAGCCAGCAATAGTTACAGTTCTTAATCCTTCTTCTCTCAGAATATTTAGAAACATTCATGTCATTACAAGAATGGGAAGCAGTTAATATTTGGTTCAGGTTGATAGTTAATCTAAGATCATGGAATTTGACGATGAATTCAGATGTAGGTAATTTTGAATAGACTAGTTGTGTAAAGCTTTCTAAACCTGTCCAGTCCATTGCTGTGTGTACATGTACATTTTCAGTGTGAGGATTGGACTCGCGAATTAAAAGGAACAAAATTCCTAAGGGAATAGACCTAAATTTGATAGTAGTGACATTAATATTATGCCTATGCATTGGCATTTATTTTTGAACAAACGTGCATGGTCACTTTCCAGTGTGAATTACTGTATTTCCCATAATGTAAGCCATGGATTTTTTTCATAGCAGGAAAACTCCCCCAAACATGTCAAGCTTATATGCAACAACATATATGTACAGTCTAGCCAAATCAGTTTATGTTCCTACTACAAGGTGGCTAGAACATCATTAGAGGCACAGAATACTGGCAATTAGCCATGTGTCTTGCCTTTTGGAAAATATCAGCTTGCTACTATTCTCTGCATGATGTTTCCATAAAATGTTCTGTATGCATTCCTCTATGAATACACAGAAACAAATAATTATACATAAGTATAGCTGCTAAATAGATGAATACATACACAGTGTACATATCACAGGTCTATTTATTTACCAGTGTATTCTACAAAGATCAGTTATTTTCTGAGTTAATATTTATGCAAAATTCAAAGATACATAAATAACTTATAGTTTTACAAACCATTTATTTAAATCATTGTTATGTGTCAATGCATGTAGTCTAAATTTGTAGCTGTACATAGTGCTAGTGGCAGCTGTAGTAAAGAATTCATTTTGGCAGTAGAAGTAGTAGCAGAAAGAATAACTAATGGTGGGAGTAGTATTAGTAATCAGCATTTTATTTTTATATTCAATTGTTGAAATTAACCAAGTACCATTTATGTATTATTGTTTGAAAAAAACTTAGTTTAAAGCCCTTTGCATTTTAGATTTATGTTGTTACAAAATAACAAAATGCAAGTACTGTATGTGTAACAAGTGCCATTCTTATATTTTTACATGAAATTAATAAGTTATTTTAGTTAGCTCTCTTGATTTCAAATTTTTGCCCCCTTCCCCCCCCCAAAAAAAAAGATACAAGTATAACCAACAAGTTTCATTTATAATATAAAATTATAATGAACTATTTTTATTCTTTGCATTTTCCATTTTGTTTCCAATAATGATAATAATACATTCAACTCATGAATTTTGTGAAACAAGTCTGAAATCAAGAAATTCCATGATATTGATAAAAAAGACAGATGTGGTTTAGGTGTTGCACTTTTTTTTTTTCATATGATTTGTAACTATTCCCATAAGTGTAGACTCAGATTTAGGTTAAACAACATTGTCAGGTACTCAAATTGAACATATTTTATGCAAATAGCACTGTAGTCCACAGTGAAGGTAAAGTAGAAATACTTTCATCATTGACTAAATTAGTAAGAAGTGGGAATGACTTTTTACTGCATGGCTTAGGTACAGCCCCATGGTTATTTGATAACATGTTACAGGTGTTTTATTCTTACAGACTGGTCATCATACCATTCCATCCCTGTATGAATATGTGCCTGTTCTTTGAGACTATGTCTTGGTTATTGTGTTCAATTATATCTGTGCGGTAGTGTAATTTTAGCATATGGGCAATTCCATACCAGAAATTTTGCTAATTTTCACTATAGCTCTCCAAACAAACAGGTCAGGTTTTGTTTTATGGTCATGTTAGGAGCAAACAATAATGACATTAACTCAATGTCTGGAGTAATTTCTAATTTCCAATTGAAAGAGAAGCAAATAGTTGCATGATGTACAAGTACACCTGTGCGTCTTGTATGACAAGCAAAATTTTGTACAGTATGCATCTATTATAGTCAATAAGGAAAATTCACTATTTGACCACTTTTACCTTCCAATAGTACATGTACTATAAAATGACCATAAAAGATGTAACTATGGCAGGAGACTGAAAACTGTTTGGAAAAATGTCACAGTTTTCAATACAGAATTGCCCATATGTAGCATTAAAATGTTATATGCAGTTACATGATATGCTCAAGAGAACATTCTTACAAACGCTGAGGGTGCACCATACAGTGTATCACAGATACCTGCAACTGTGCTTTCACAGAGGACCATTATGTATTTAACCCCCAAAAAGAATATATAGATGTTTAGTTTAGTATTTCTTCTTATGATGGAGAGTGCAATTCAACTGGCCTATGCAACTTTTTTTTTTAACAAATTTTGTTCAACTGATTCAGAAGTGTTACTCAACATTCACTTTGTTGCAATAGAGAGAAAAGAAAAGAGCATCCAATCAAATATATATATTCTATTCCATTGCTTGCCATGTGTGCTGGAATTCTATGTATTTCTTTACAGTTGTATTTTGCCTTTTTGTAAAACTGATATGTGTTACTAAATTTTTTTACAAATTTTGCAACCCTATTTGGAATTCATACTTTAATGTTGTGCAGAAATGTGAATAGAATAGTATCAAGTAGGAATAGAAAAAATATGTGTATTTATGGTTTTGTTAGTCATGTGGGTGTAGCATTTTGCATCTTGTTTATTTCAGTAACTTGAGTAAATGTTCATTAATTTTGATGTATCAGGGTACACGACAAAACATTGTGACAAGTGAAGTTTCATCATAGATACTAGTATCTATGGTTTCATAATAAAGTGCCCATATCTGCCAGTATGACAGGAATTTTGAATACCATTGTCAAAAGTGCCATAAAAAAAACAAATAAGTTGAAATATAATACCACCATTTACATGTACTCTGAATAGAGATTTTCCAGGCTGGAAGGTTTTGTAAAGGGTGTAATCTGGGAGGAGGGTGGGTGGGTGCACATGCACCACCCCCCCCCCCCCCCCCCCGAGTCAAAAGAGTTCTGACCCTGGCAAGCAAAGCAAAATTTTCACCTCTTTTTCTACTTTAAACAGCTGATTTTCTCAAATTTAGTTCCACCTCCCAAAGATGTGCACCTAATCATGCCCAAATCAGCTTAGGCCCCTGTATGTGTTGGTTATGTTTGCGTGAAAAGACAAAATCATGCTTTTACAAGCACTGAATTCAAGTATGACTATGATAAACATAAAACCTGTGTCCATTTATCTATTAAACCTTTTGGTGCTAGAGGTGCACATATACACCAAGTAATACACTAAATGCTGACAACAAATACCTTGCATCATGTTCTTGACTTTAACATCATTATAATCTATATCTTAAACCTTGTCTTATTATTTATAGCAGTATCCAGCATTATTTTTTTCAGTACTGAAAATGTTTTCTGTAAAAAAAATATATATATGTACATGCATATGCATGTTAAAATATGTATTATATGTCCTATTAACCTGTTGGAGACTAAGTAGGAGTTAACTCGTGTTGGTGTCTATGGAAAATGTGTGTTATAGTGAAATCAAATCGTCTCCAACGGGTTAATATAACATAAGTTCTACAAAGTTATTTTTGTGCCTCATTGTGAACATTTTCTTCTTCTCATAAAGGCAGAAGTTATATTAGGAGCACACTTTGGAAGATTTTATCAAAAAAAAAATAAGACTAAGGTCGTGATCACACTAGGCACATTTGATGTACGGACGTGGAGTCGACCCTAGGTCGAAACCACTTCCCCCTCTGATGTGAACACAAAACAAGTGGTTTCGACCCTACATGGACTCCACATCCACGATGTAGAATGAGAACTACCTCATTGAGGTAGTTTCGAAACCCCCTAGAGGTCGGGTTTTAAATTGTGTGAATGTGAACGGCAATGTATGTGATCGTCGATCTGGATCGACTCCACATATACCGGAAGTGACTAACGCTGTTGCTCCACTCCGACTCCCCTCGGCCGCATCGTCGGCTGCATAAAATCAGTCCCGCTGTAACAATAACGTAACGTCATCGCGAAGTCAGGCATTTGCCTTTGATAGATTGGCAATGAAGAAATCATATATTGCATACATTTGTCGATTTAAATTTTGCACAGTGTCGGCGAATGCGATTCTTACGATACTGCAGTGATGCAATGCGACATCAGCGCAAATACTAGTGTCGTCCATACTTGGACTCGACTGCTCATTGCTTTCCAGTGTAACGGCCGCTTTTTTGCACTTCCGGGTCATTCTAACATCCGGGTAAGTGGGTTCGTGGCCACTTACCGTATTCACTTTCGATGTGGTAGCAGCGGTAATGGCTGAACGCAACGAAAATTGGAGGCGCCACCACTTTCACTACCGCATAGGTACGGAACGGCGACATAATATGTACGATGTGATCACGACCTAATATTCAACTATTTTGCAATCTGCCTTACTATTAGCAGTTGGCTTCCATTGTTGTTATTGAGACAAGACTTTTAACATGAGTTTGATTTTTTAATCTCGGCATTAGTCGAGGCAAAATTGAATTCTACAAAATAATGAAAACTTTATGTTTATGTGTGCTCTTGATCTAAAAGACACTGTTTTTAACTGTATTACATGTTCCCCACTGCAAGTGAGTAGGTTTTGCTGCTCCGACTATCAAATAGTCCATGAAGCATACTAATTATTGGAGAAGAGATGGTATACATGTACGACTATATTTACTAATAACTGGCACATTTGACCATCTTCTGTCAAATTATTGTGGAGAATGCATTTTGGATATGTGTCAAAGCTGAATAGCCAGATAAATATTGTGTAGATGAAGGATGTTACTTGTTAAAGTGATCATGGCAGAGAAATGATTATACAGCCAGAGGGAAATGGAATGTCCGATGTTTGCTCCGGCGATCATTGCTCCGACAATTATTCCATGCACTAACCCTAACCCAAACACAACTCCAACCCTATTCTGAACCGGAAACCCAATGGCAACCCTAACCTTAACTCTTTGTCTTCTGAGATATTGTCACCGGAGCAACTGTCGCTGGAGCAAATGTCGGATCACCGGGAAATGGTGTCGACCCAAACAGGTCTCTATAGGCCAAACAATGAGTTCCCACTTCATTACAAAATATGAGAATTAGACAAATGTACAAGAAAATGCCAATAGACACTTAACGTGCTGAAGTCGCAAATCTGCACCACATAATACACATAACATCCATAGAGGTTTAAATCCTCTGGCATGTTAAGAGTTAAGACACAGTCCCACCAAATGGCTTCTTGCAATAGAGCCAGGAATCTGTTGAAGAAAGACCATTCCTAAAAAGCTGCAATGCAAAGCTTTCCAGCAAGAATCCCATAGCAATGTAATGTGAAAAGAAGCCCAACTCAAAACTAGTCACATATTGCTGGAAAAATGTGTGTGTGAATGTAGGGATACTGAAGCCATTGTGCATATATTTAATATCCAAATGACAAAGAAATTCTTTACCATTGTTTTATCCTTTATTGAGACCTAATGTTA
>JZLH01S0060167.1:96717-109040 GCA_001188425.1 Eucidaris tribuloides | reverse complement strand
TGGAGGCATACCCCATCGGCTGCGCGCAGCCGAATTGCTCTAGTTTTATATTCGGATTTGCTACTAGGATTTATCTATTAACTCTAAAAAACAGTTCTAACCTCTTAACAATGTGGACAGAGCACACATTTACACCACCATATTCCTAAGAAGTACAGCTAATTCATTACTTCCTGAAAATAGATAACTGCAATGTGCTTCCAACCAAACATGTTTTTGTAATATTTGTAAGAAGACGTTGTGATCGTACTTGAAATCAATTATTAGTCAATGAGATAATTGTTTGTAAGATCCCTTGGACAATTTGCTTTCATAGGCAGACAACTGAGACTCTTTGCATAATCACTTTGTAATATATTGGTATCAATCATTCTAGAGAAAGTAGGCATAGTTGAAATTGTTTTTCTTTATATTTTGAAATAACCTTCTTTATCACACTTTTACCTGGTAAGTTTATTAAATGTAGTAAAATGTAAAATACTACAAATGTTATGAAGAATTCATACCAATAGGATATTAACATTGAGACATACTTGAATACTGAACATAAGCAGTCAGTACACAAAGATATCTTGGAGACTTGGACCTTAGAAATAAAATATACCATTCCATGTTTGGTAGACATCCTATTATTATCATCCCCATTTACATTTTAGAAATCCTTCCATGTGCCAGTGACCCCTGTCTAAATGGAGCAACATGCCTTGAGCAATCAAGTGGAGGAAGCTATGTTTGCCTGTGTCCCATGGGATTTGAAGGCACCAATTGTGAAACTGGTACATCAACTTCGTAACTTTTGTTGAAAATTTAAGAATCATTTTGCCTTATTGTGTGAAGTACTTTGAAATGATTGTTTGGTTGTCTTGTCAAACTCATCAAATTTGCTGAAAGTGGAGGAAGCTATGTTTGTTTGTGTCCCACTGGATTTCAAGGCACCAATTGTGAAACTGGTACATCAGTCATTTCTGTTTCAAAAAATTGAAGGTTTTGGTATATCCTCCTCTTAATAAGGATACTTTAGGTTTAAATAATTCATTTTTTAAATTTTTTTTAGCATATCAAAAGAAATCGTTACACATTCTGTGCTTTGTGATATGAGACTTGTCCAATAAATCACAGAAACTTTTTTAGTCATATAAAGTTATACTGTACTATTATGCATATTATATCAAGTAATACAAGTGGATGTTGAACTTTGATATGTTTAGAAACAGAAATATATATATTTTTTTGAATGAATATTACTTATCAAATGAAAAATATTCATCTTTATTGATCTTGTAAACTTAAAAACAAAATTGGGAGACCTAAGATTAGGAAGCTTTTATCAAGTCCACCAAAATATCTGAGAATGAACAGAGGTTTTGAACTTCGAATTTTATGCTGGCAAATCATGCATGTATGTGGTTGTATGCTACATGTAATAACACATTTATTATCTGCTGAACTGTGATTGTGATAATGATTCCCAAATATACATGCTTCCTATTCTCATTCTTCAACTCACCCCTCCATCTTGAATTCCTTCCCATTTCTTATAGAAATCATTGCGTGTGACAGTGACCCATGCCAAAATAATGGGACATGTTTCATGCATGCCAGTGGTTCTAGCTATACCTGTCTGTGTCCACCTGGCTTTGAAGGCACCAACTGTGAAACTGGTATATCACTTCTTCACTTCACTTCTAATCATTTTCTAAATTTTATTTTATTAATTTGAATTCTGATTTAAACATTATGTTCTGTCATGCGGGTTGTGTTTTGAACCATTTACTAGATGAAATGCATGCATTGTAGAAAAAAACACGTCTTATTGTCATCCATAGATATTCAATGAAGTTGAGCCTAGTTACTCATTGTATGTAGATGTATGTATCTTTTGGACATTAGAGCCATAAAATTGTTGAATACATCTAGGCATAGGTACAGATATACCCAATGTTGTGATTGATTATAGCCATTAAATAAATCATATGTGATGAATATTTGAAAAAAATGTGAACTGTCCTGTTTTCTTGAAAGCTTGCAACCATCCTTAATTGTGATGCTAACCCAATAATACAATACACAATCTCTAAAGCTAATGCTCTTCTACAGCACTGCATTACAGCACTGCATATGTATAAATATCGGGAACTTCCATTGCAATGCCCCACCTAACTAACCCTTGCTAGTGGGAAAAACAGATTATGAAGTAGTTTTTATGGTTGCTGTTATACATGTAAAAACGTATAATGAATATTATCCCTGGCCTATCTCTTTCCACCATATCAACCCTTCCTTCATCAGAGATACAACCATGTGCCAGCAACCCCTGTGTAAATGGAGCAACTTGCATTGAGCTTACTGCTGGGAACAACTATGTCTGCCAGTGCCCTGCTGGCTTTGAGGGCACAAATTGTGAAACTGGTACTTATTTTCCTTTTATATTTCTCTTATATTTTGATTCTTCATTCTGAATTTTTACATTGGAGTAAATGAGAATCTAACATCAGAAACATGTTTATCAGTTAGAGATAGAATATATTAAATTTTTTATATAAACCTTATAACCCATGCTGTGACAATTGCTGTTTTTGTCATTTGCATCCAAACACTAATTTCTTGAATGCTGTCATACCCATGCTCTTTTTCGTAGCAATCCTTCCATGTGCCAGCGACCCCTGCCTTAATGGAGCAACATGTATTGAGGATACTGGTGGCAGTAGCTTCATCTGTATTTGTCCTGCTGGATTTGAGGGCATCAACTGTGAAACTGGTACATATAGCTTTATCAGTTTATTTATTTCATTTCTTTGTTAACCCCCTCGAAAACAATGGACAGAATATCAACAGGAATTGTGCATTGTAGCAAAATCAAACCACTTCTAGTTGGTGAAGTGTTGCCACTTTAGCTAATCCATTGATGGTAATGTCTGAGTCTCCTTGGTTCTCTGGTTGTTATGAACTCTCTTAAATTACCCATTTTACCGGTGTCATGATGACAGTCCTCAGGGAAATAGAGCAGTAAAAGGGTAGACAAAATATAATTCAATTGTGCCAATGTTATGCTTTTTTGTAGGCTCATAACAGTTGTGTGCTATTATTACATTACATTACATTACAATAAATATTTATGTAGTACTTTTTTAGTGGTAAGAACTGATCAATGCGCTTTACCACTTATACAACGACATGATATTTAGAAAGTACTTATACCACCCATCGCTATTCCCAGATTCACCTGGGTGAGACCTGGTAGCCTCTTGCTGCTCCGTTCCCTGACAATTTGGGGACGTGCCCAGTCAGTACATTATTCACAGGAGCTAATGAGGCTACTGGACCCATACAGGTAGCCAATGGGAATGATGGGTGGTAATGTATATAAAACTAAGAAAACAAAAATGTTGTTAGCTCCCTTTTGAATGTATCATCAAAGCTGATGAGCGCAGCTCCCATGGCAACTGTTATCTTCATTTCTGTCGTGTAATTATCCTGAATTTCCTTAAAAAGCAAATTGCCGACAAACAATCCATTTTGTCAACCATTTTCACCCGTATGGTTACTCTTTCAGATACATTCCTTTTGTAGGAAATAATTGTGTTATTTATTTCATGATTGTTCTGTTTCAATACCACCTTACCTCTTCGCATAATTCACATGATTAAATTTGTGCTAATTTATCATATAGAAATCCTTCCATGTGACAGCGACCCCTGCCAGAATGGTGCAACTTGTTTTGGACATGCAACTGGTGGAAGTTATGTTTGTCTGTGTCCTACTGGCTTTGAAGGCACCAACTGTGAAAATGGTACATCGATTCCTATTATTTTTGTATTTCAACTGGTTTTATATAAATAATCATCACTTCCAAAATTGTAATACATATATTGTGTCATTAAGATATTAAAACATTCTTTCACAAGTTTTCTTTGAATTCCGTAAATGCCTTAGTGCAGATTGTCATGTTTAAATCCTCTTAATTTTGTTGTCTAGCAATCCTTCCATGTGCCAGCAGTCCTTGCATTGATGGAGCAACTTGTATTGATGGTGTTGATGGTACAAACTATACCTGTCTTTGTCCTGCTGGCTTCGAGGGCACCAACTGTGAAATGGGTACTACATTGCTTTCTTCATTTCATTCTCCTTTTCCACCATGTATTCTTGATATGAGTTGCTTCAGACTCAGATAAAAATCAAATATGTAATTTCTGAAAAATCATTTGATTCTTGTGTAATTGACTTGGATCTGCAGTCAGTGAATGGTGATACGTGTGACTACCTCAAAAGTCATTGTTCCATATTTACATGTTCATTTTGCTTAAATAATGTTAAGATCATCATCATGCAATCATAGAATTCTTAAAGCAATGGACTATTTCAGTAAATTCAGTTCTGATTAATTTCTCTCAAAGTGAAGATAAAGAATTTATGAGACATTTCAATCAAACCTTCATTTGTCATTTCTTTACTAACATTTGTAACAGACAAATATTTTGTGAAACCAAGAAAGGGGGTGGGTCTTTATTTACATAATTTTCATTTGTGATTGAAACATTTATCCACAGTATGCTGTCATTCTGTTAATCAAATTATTTTTCATCCAACCATTACATAGAAATTGTCCCGTGTGCCAGCAACCCCTGCCAGAATGGAGCTACTTGTTTTGATCATGCAAATGGTGGTAGCTATGTCTGTCTATGTCCTGCTGGATTTGAAGGCACCAACTGTGAAACTGGTACATCTCACTTTTCTCTACAAATCCATTTATTGTGATGCCTGGTTCAATTTAGAAAAAAAAACCCACATATTTGACTAATATTCTGACCACCATTTCCTACAAAACAACAACTAAAGTTGCTGAATAATCAATCAACATTTTTCTGACTAACTATCTAATTTGTAATTTTTGAAACGGTATATACAACATTTTTCTGACTAACTATCTAATTTGTAATTTTTGAAACGGTATATTTGAAAACTGAATTAACAGCAAATTACATATTTGTATACATTCATCAACAATTTTCTTTGGCTTAACTTCACATTTTAAAACATACAGAATTTGAAATGATTCCATTTTTCAAACAAATAAAAAATCTGCAAACTTACATGAATACACCAATAACCAGACGTATTGTACAACCCCCAAACTAGTATTATCATTTCATGTCCATACACATATTCTTTTCATCCCAATCTATATTTAAAACCATTTACATTGTAGAAATCCTTCCATGTGCCAGCGATCCCTGCCTCAATGGAGCAACATGTTTTGAGCAATCAAGTGGTGCAAGCTATGTCTGTCTGTGTCCTGCTGGATTTGAAGGCACCAATTGTGAAACTGGTACATTCATAGTAAAGTCCTATCTTTTCTATGGTCTGGAACTTGTAAAATAACTTACCAAAACTTATGTCACAATTTCAAGCCATATTATGTCTACTTACAATTTATATTCATATAAAAAGGTATCTTTATTATAACTGCTGAATTAA
The DNA here is from genome assembly GCA_001188425.1 of Eucidaris tribuloides. Lineage (NCBI taxonomy): Eukaryota > Metazoa > Echinodermata > Echinoidea > Cidaroida > Cidaridae > Eucidaris > Eucidaris tribuloides. The sequence goes on along the minus strand of JZLH01S0060167.1, from coordinate 103,565 downwards.
ATATTTGAAATATATCTTCATCTTCTTTCCATTAATCATTTTCATGTTTATATGCTATAGACCTTGATAAAATGGGATACATTTATAGTACGAATTAGAAGCACAGCCAATACAGGTAATACCCGATACTGTTTTAGATTTTACATGTGTATTGATTAAACCATTACCAAGAAAGGACAACCTTTTTTTTGTCCCTACGTGCTATTCCTGTACAATAATTCCACCTTGATTATCATTAGATCTCCGATTGACCATTGAAACAAAATACATTGTTATACAGGTTAACAAAGTAGGGGGTCTTTATATGTATTTGTAACATTGTTTGAATATGATTCCCAAATAAACTTCCTTATTTTGTTTTTCTATACATCTCTTCATGTTGTGAATTCCTTCCCATTTCTCGCAGAAATCCTTCCATGTGAAAGTGACCCATGTCAGAACAATGGGACATGCTTTTTGCATGCCAGTGGTTCTAGCTATACCTGTCTCTGTCCACCTGGCTTTGAGGGCACCAACTGTGAAATTGGTATATCACTTCTTCACTTCTAATCATTTTCTAAATTTAGAGTTCAATAAATTTTTTCTTTTTTTACTGCTGTTAGGTAATGTTTTCAAACAGTTTTTTGAATATGGAGTCTGTTTTGTAGAATCAAGTTGACATTTTCAAAACAATATTTATTAAAACTAGGAGTCTGTTTGCTTGTTGCATGTAGAGGCATGTTTGTTTTATAAAACAGTATAGGGCCATAACAGTTTAATCACTGTGGGTATGGTTGCAATGCCACCCAGTCTTTTGAATGATACTAATCTAAATTGATCATAAAATACTGACCTTCAGAAAGTGGGAATGACACAAGTTATTTCAAATTATGTAACCATTCTTGATCAAAAAACTACCTCAATATAAAACCTTCCAAGGTAAATGTTCTTTTAGTGTTCTCAATAGTTGTCTGCATGTTCCAGTATGCAAAATAACCTTTCAAGATCACATCCAATTCCTCATAGCCAAAAAAATAAAACAGATTAAAAATATTTGTTGGCGTTTTTGTCATACTTGTAAGTTCATATCATTCTATGATTTTCACCATTCTAATATGTCACTAATCCCTACCACCTTTTCATCTTTAACCCATCTCTACCTGTCCCTATTATCTTCATCCTTCAGAGAAGCAACCGTGTGCCAGCAACCCCTGTCTGAATGGAGCATCGTGTATTGAGCTTGCTGCAGGGGACAGCTACATCTGTCAGTGCCCTGCTGGCTTTGAAGGCACAAATTGTGAAACTGGTACATTTTATTATTTCATATTTCTCTTACATATTATATTTCACTTTTAAGTCATATGTTTATTTCCAAATCATTGTCTCTGTTAATAATTACATATATTACAAATGTAAGGAAACAATTGATCCATCTGATTAACATATTAAGTGGAAATACATATACAAGTAAAAACAAACAAACTCCCAAGTAACACATAGTACTACATAGTACTAGGAAATTTGTTTCTAATTAGGGTTAACTTCATTTAACATTAAACACTAGAAAATCATGTAATAACATATTTAAGTTAAACCCATGTAAAACAAATTCATGCAAACACACATTTTATATATGTATTATGAAACACGTACAACATTAGTTGTATTGTGAGTTTCTTCTTCAATCCTTTCAACTCCATCTATTATGATGCAGAGATCCTTCCATGTGCCAGCAACCCCTGTCTTAATGAAGCAACTTGTTTGGAGCAATCCGGTGGCAGCAGCTACGTCTGTGTCTGTCCTGCTGGTTTTGAGGGTGACAACTGTGAGACTGGTACATAGCATTTTCCACTACAATTTCCTCTTCCCAAAATGTGTACTTCACACATGAACTGGTCATAATACATTTAGGAATAAAACTTATGGTTCTGTATATCTTTTCATGTTAGTCACTACATAAGATTACCTTGTGTACAGCTTGTAGTATCTGATGAAAACTTAAAAGCATAAGTGATCATTTTTTTTGTACTGTTTTTTTCCTATGCTTTGTACACATTACACCTTAAATATTTGAAACTGCTAATTGAGGGTAATGTTCTTTGAAATATGATTCTGATTTTTTATTGAAGATTGTGTATAAAATTTTGGTATTTTTGTTCTTTTATTTATGTAACTCAGGGGGCTGGCTAGTAACAGTAATAAGTAAAGGCATTTGTTGAAATTAACAGTCTGCAAAAAATTGAAATCTTACTTTTACATTATGGCACAATAAAGCCAGGAATAAGAAGTTATGCTACAAACTGGCACACATACATTTAAAGTGGTGGTGTTACATTGCATTTCTTTTTCTGCTATATTTGATTTTTGGGTAATCATCATTTCTTGCCAAACAATCGGAACACACGTGACAGCCTCTGCCTGACGTGACATGACCAATGCATGTGGCTCACAGCTGATGTGGCATCGCACATGTGTATTAATTGCGTTGTATTAATTCTTGTGGTTTTTAAATCAACAACCTCTTACCCCTGCAGCTGTTATGGCTTAGACATAAAATTAACATCAATTTACATGTAATATAAATAGAACCTTGCTGAAGGTGAGTGTCAAACAGAACTCATTGAAGCTGTTCATCATCACCATGTACCCTACTTATCACAATTCTCACAATGTCAACAAATTTCTTAACTTATCCCAGTTACTTGATGGCTCCCTGTCTCTGTAAGGTCTATCTCCAAAGCTACATTTTTTCTCATTAACTTCATTCTAATCTGTCATATTGTAGAAATCCTCCCATGTGCCAGCGACCCCTGCCAGAATGGTGCAACCTGTTTTGGGCATGCAAGTGGTGGAAGCTACGTGTGCCTGTGTCCTCTTGGCTTTGAAGGCGACAACTGTGAAAATGGTACATCATCTTTCTTTGTTATATTTATTTCCACGTGTATAAGTAATTACCACTTCCAACAAAGATATGTATAAATTATGTCATTGAAATGATAATGTCACCTTTTAACAAATTTGTCTGTAGAAAAATTATTTTCATTTCTTAACCCTCTTCATTCCATTGTTGTGTAGCAATCCTCCCATGTACCAGCAATCCTTGCATTGATGGAGCAACTTGTATTGATGGTGTTGATGGTAGAAACTATACCTGTCTTTGTCCTGCTGGCTTCGAGGGCACCAACTGTGAGATGGGTACATCACTTTTCTCTTTCATTTCTTCTTTTTAAAATTTAATCTGTAAATAAACTTCGTTTTAATATAATACAATACAATGCAGTTGTGTAATTTTAAACTGATGAGTATCTGTGGTCAATGTGTATTACATTAATTTTTTTCAGAAAGTGAAGAGTTGACTTTCATGTTCTTTAAAGTCAGAGACTGTTTCAGCAAATTTGGCGTGAATTTTTTATTGATTGTAGAATCTTCATCAAAATTATTCAAAAAATCATGTTCCAAATTTAATTAATGATTAAGAAATCATTAAAACTTTTAATGCAAAATAAAAGATGAAAAATAACTTGTAATTTTCATTCACAATGCATCATTTCAGAAGAAACATTTACAAAAGATATTCATGAAACCATAAATTTGTGTAATCATTTTCATTTGTAATCCTAGAGTTTATCCACACCCTTTTTCATCATTCATATCCATTCTTGTCCACAATTGTTTAGAAATTTCCCCATGTGCCAGCAACCCCTGCCAGAACGGTGCAACTTGTTTTGATCATGCAAATGGTGGAAGCTATGTCTGCCTATGTCCTGCTGGATTTGAAGGCACCAACTGTGAAACTGGTACATCTCACTTTTCTCTTCATTGTAGCTGTTATTTCTCTCTCTTCTTTTGCTTTGTGTGACTTAGCTCATTAAATCAGATGCCTGTTGAAGTATAGATGTAGAGCATTTAACCAGTATTTGGTAAATTCAACTGTAAATTTGATCCTTGAATGCAATTTCGATCAATTGTTTATATAGTCTGAAAAGATACAACTGCCATCACGGTCATGGACCGAATTGCAGCAAGTTTTACAGTCCACATTAAAAAGTACATGAAATGCATACCAACATGATGCTTATGTACTATTCCATGCATGTATTTAAACTGCATACTTTTCCACATTATCAAATTTAAAACTTAAAATGTGAAACGTCATTCACTCTGTTTGAAGATATCTTTAAACTACACCAATACTAAAATATAGTAATATGTATGACAGATCTCTCAAAAACTCTGAGTCATTTTATTTCATATCATATTTGTATTATGTTACTATATATTATTTTCATTTCATTTATTGAAAATAAAACCATTCATGTTTTCAGAAATCCTTCCATGTGCTAGCAACCCCTGCCTCAATGGAGCAACCTGTTTTGAGCAATCAAGTGGTGCAAGCTATGTCTGCCTATGTTCCCCAGGATTTGAAGGCACCAATTGTGAAACTGGTACATCAACCTTTGCTTATTAAAATTCAAACCCTTGGAATTGATATTTTCCCTTTCTCAACAAAAATACATCATACATGAAGCTGAAATGGCAACTTGCTTGCCTATATCTTGTGATATGGTACTTATGAATTAAGTTGCAGAAACTTACCTGTATATTGTGTTAGAATTCATGGTGCACATACAGTATTTACAATGTGTTTTGAAAGTATCAAATATTACTGCTGAATTATATGTTTGTAACATATTTGGATTTCCTTAGATACAGACTTATATAAATATCTTCCTTATAGAATGGACCATGATAAAATGATGGGGAACATAAAAGTTTAGGTAATGAATACTTCATCTGTCTTAAATGGATTAAAACACTTACACTGCTGATAATGCCTTACTCTTTATTACTCTCTCTTTATAGTTTACATGTTTATAACAAATTACATGACTATGAGTTCAGATTAATCATTACCAACAAGCAACAATGAGTTATTTTTTTCCTTTCTATTTTTGTGCAATGATTCCACCATCTTGCCGGTTTTCAGAATGACAAAGTATTCTTTGGATAGTTAAGAAATGTCAAAACTATAATGAGTTCTTGTAGTTTAAACTGTGTTGTTAGGTGAAATTGTTAGTGATCACAGTCTTTCTTTACCCCTGGTTCATCTATATACCCCTTCCTTTCATGATTTTTTCCCCATTTCTTGCAGAAATCCCCCTTCCATGTGATAGTGACCCATGCCAGAATAATGGAACGTGTTTCATGCATGCCAGTGGTACTAGCTTTGCCTGTCTTTGTCCACTAGGATTCGAGGGCACCAACTGTGAAATTGGTACATCACGCTCTTTCTTTTGTTTGTTTTATGTGACTTCAAATTTATAAGTCTGATTGTTTTGCTGCTTTAAACGTTTTAATCACTCAAGGAGTTCTTGCTTATATACACTTTTAGATTCTGTATTATATGTATTATTGAAATCAGAAAAAAAAACTCGGGTGGTGGTATCTTAAACAAACTATAAACAAAATATCGAAATAATTCAGAAAAACCTAAAACGTAATAAAAATTTTCAGATATACCTGTAACTTATTGATATTAGAATGGGATTATTTTTTCTTTTAATTATGAGTTTATTTGGATACTAGTAATCCTATTGGCATTTCTCAAACATTATTTGATCTTCACTTCTTTTAGTGAACTTAGCATGTCTATGTTAAGGTGAAGAAAAAGCTTTGTTATGTCACAAAAATAAACATATTACATGAATACAAATAATTTGAAAATTGCTAGCATTTTTTCTAAGCTTGCATTCTAGAAAATCTCATTATGTGACATTTGACAGTCTGATACATCACTAACCCACGTCATGTTTTCTTCCCTAACCCATCCCCACCTGCCCATGTTATATTCACTAGAGATACAGCCATGTGCCAGCAACCCCTGTCTTAATGGATCAACTTGTGTTGAACTTGTTGCAGGGAACAACTACTTCTGTCAGTGTGCTGCTGGCTTTGAGGGCCGAAATTGTGAATTTGGTATATCTTATGCTTTCTTATTCTCTTTTACGTATAAAGTTTTCACATTTGGCTCCTTTTGTTGTGTTAAAGAAGCCACTGCGTAAAGTATGATTCATATCAGTATCATAATAAGGGTTGAAATACATGTACCATCTCTAAAGAAGAATTTAGGGTAGTACTACCTCTCGAAAAATATTTGCACTAAATATCAAATTAATGTTTATAGAAAACCTTACGTAGAACATAATTTATCAGACATACTTGCCATTTGAATTTGGAGCTGAAGTACTTCAGTATTTTTATTATGTGCTTACTTCTGAAAGAACAAACATCTTTGTGTCATGCCCAATATTATGGCAACGCTATGTAATACAAATTACGTGATTGCAGACATTATGTAGATCAATACAACTTTTTCACAGCTTGCATTTTAGAAAATTGCATTTTATAAATTTTGACGGCCTAATATACCACTAATCTTTGTCATTTTTTCATCCCTAACCCATCCCCACCTGCCCATGTTGTGTACAACAGAGATACAAGGTCCATGTGATACCAACCCCTGTCTTAATGGAGCAACTTGTATTGAGCTTGCTGGTGGAAACGGCTCCATCTGTCTGTGCCCTGCTGGCTTTGAGGGCACAAACTGTGAAACTGGTACATCTTACCCTTTCCTGTTTCTCTTGTATATGAACTTTTCACTTAAAGGGAATGACAAGATTGGATATATTTGTAGTCCTCAATTTAGGACACAATGCCCTACTTGTGGAAAAACAAGTATTAATTTATCAGTTTTGAAATAATCTCTGACCCTGATAGAAACTGATCCCATAGAAAGTTTCACAACATATTTCGTCACATCATTTTTTGATACGAGGAAATGTATGACCGTGAAATTTATGCAGCAGAAA
>JZLH01S0060167.1:73473-84258 GCA_001188425.1 Eucidaris tribuloides | reverse complement strand
GTAATTTCCATTTTCTGTTCATCATTCATGTGGACAAATTTAAATTAAACCCTTTTCATTCCTATTCCTGAAACATCATATCTAGAGAAAAATTTCTAAAAATAAGCATTTAATAGAAAATTTTCACATTTCATTTGTCAAGTCAGAATTTATTCATACCATTTCTTTTCATTATCATAATCAATTCTCATCTGTCACCATATAGAAATTGACCCGTGTGCCAGCAACCCCTGTCTTAATGGAGCAACCTGTTTTGAGCAGTCAAGTGGTACAAGCTATGTCTGTCTATGTCCTGCTGGATTTGAAGGCACCAACTGTGAAACTGGTACATCAAATTTCTCTCTTCATTTTAGATGTTTATGTATTGACCCATTGCATCTGAAGCCCAGTACAATAAAATGAAAAACGCAATTAACCAGCTTTTAACCAGCATATTCACCAGCATATTCACCAAAATAATCAGATTTCATACGTAATAATAAATTAACATTTATGTGTTTGTGATGAATTGATAAAGTTTATTATAATTGTATGTTTTTGTTATTTGATATATGTTTCAAATCTCACGTGGTTAAACAGAAAGCAACTTAGATCTTTTGTACAATCATCTTAAACTTGCTCGTGTAGACTTCATAATTGAAAAAAAAAAGCAGTTTGAAATATTTCAGGTATATATATTTTCAAATTCTTGTTACTACTTAGTCACAAATTTAAATGCTTTCTAGATTTATTTTTCATACCTAAACATGATTAGTCACAAGAGTACACAGCAGATAGCGATTCACGCATACATGTTATATCAATTACATTCTAACCAGTTAACCATTACCGAGATGTATTGACACAAAATCAAAATATAAGATGTATGTATGATATGTCATGTCAATGTGTGTCATATCCTCTTCATTCTTTTTTGATTGAAACTACTCATATTGTAGAAATCCTTCCATGTGCCAGCGACCCCTGTCTAAATGGAGCAACATGTATTGAGCAATCCAGTGGAGGAAGTTATGTATGCCTGTGTCCCATGGGATTTGAAGGCACCAATTGTGAAACTGGTACATCAATTTCCTTTATTGAAACTTAAGAATCACCTTTGCCTTTTTTGTGAAGTCAAAACCAACATTGTTTATATCCAAACAATGTATACTGTATTTTTTTGGTTAACAAATGTTAGATGTTATACTGTATTTTGATAAATCATATTTACATCATTACATGAAAAATTTTCCATAAGTGACTGTCTTTCATAATGCTGTTGGCTTTTTCAAAACAGTGGAATAAACTAAAAGTATCAAAGCGATTGAAGTTTCACTTCCCAATGCATAATAGATGCATGTGTATACATCCTTTTCTAGAAATTTATCTATATTTAAAATGATATTGTTCATTCCTACTAAACCCTAATAAGGAAAACCACATCCAAATAATTTTGTACTTTCAATTATTATCATAACCTTGAGAAGAGCAAAAGTCTTCATTAAAAAAAATGTCTATGAATGGAAACCAACTAACCAGGAATTCCTGCATTTACAACAAGTTTGTAAACTGTAAAAATGTTGAAATCCTCCAATAATCTTTCTCCTTTTGCCCTGGCTATTTTAAATACCCACTACTCTCTTGAATTCCTTCCCATTTCTTATAGAAATCATTGCATGTGACAGTGACCCATGTCAGAACGGTGGGACATGTTTTATGCATGCCAGTGGTTCTAGCTATACCTGTCTGTGTCCACCTGGCTTTGAAGGGACCAACTGTGAAATTGGTATATCACTCTATTCTTTCCTTGTTGTTTTATTTGAGAGTCTTAAATTCAGAGTCTTAAATCTGTTTGTTTTGCTACTGTTCATGATTTCAAACTTGTATTCATGTACCAGTTGTTAAGATACACTAAATAAATGGCAAAAATAACATCAAGTTTCTGATGCTTTCGATAACAATGATTATGCAGTATAGGTGCCCTCAAGATATCTGAATAATATATTTTGGGAACACTTAAAGCAAGGTTGCACTTTTTTCTTTGACTGGTCAGTAAAACATTGTAGTAATGAATTATTGTTCTTGATAAAAACATTGAATTTTGAAGACATGTGATTTCCTGCATTTTACTGAATTCCTAAACTATCTTGGACACAGAAAGAAAAGGTAAATTTGGAAACATCTGGGATTTGCCAGTTATTTTTTTAAAATGCAAGTTATTGTCAATAGTCCAAAATATGAATGATTGTTGATGTTCCTTGGCTTATGCATACACAAATACCATTACTCTCAAGTTTTGATTGTATTCCTTTTTATTTCTGTTCTAATAACTGTCAGTTTATGGTCTATCTAAGCATTCTTCCATAATCATTTTCAAATTGTTAAATCAATAATTTGAACAATTGAAATTAAAATGTAAGATGAGTTTTACCCTTCAAATTTTACAATGAATATATATATTTTTAATGTCACAAGAAATCCTGACACAGAAACCGATGATATTTTTAGACATACATGCATTTGGAGTTTCCAGATTTTAGAGAGTATTGCATTTGAAAAAGAAACAATTGCTGATTGGATACTTAACATCTCATTGGCTTGACCTGCTGTGAACTTACCATGCTTACTTAATACTAACTCTTGAAAGCTTTATGCACTGCCCTTGTGAAAATTACGGTGCTGTATACGTTAACACACTTTATTACATGACTTAAGTCTAATATGTCATTAATCCATGTCATCTTTTTGTTCTTAAACCCATCTCTACCTGTCCCTGTTATCTTCACTCACCAGAGATACAACCCTGTGCCAGCAACCCTTGTCTGAACGGAGCATCTTGCATTGAGCTTACTGCTGGGAACAACTATGTCTGCCAGTGCCCTGCTGGCTTTGAAGGCACAAACTGTGAAACTGGTACATCTTTCTTCTATACTTCTTTTACATGTCATATTATAATCCTTGTAATCAATAGGTCAGTTGTGATTTAAAAATGTGTTTTAAAAACATATTTCTCATCTTCTTCAATAAGTAAAATCATGTCATAACATTCATTTATTACAATATTGCAAACAATAGAGCACCTATTCATATGCTTAATTTGATATATACAGTTGTCATAATTTGCAGTGTTACTTGTATTGTAGTGTATCTTTTTGCATCTATCCTTTCAATTTCTATCCATCCTCTATCTTACAGAAATCCTTCCATGTGCTAGCAACCCCTGTCTTAATGGAGCAACCTGTTTTGAGCAATCTGGCGGTGCAAGCTATGTCTGCCTATGTCCTGCAGGATTTGAAGGCACCAACTGTGAAACTGGTACAGCACATACTTCACTACCATTCCTTTTCCCCATAATTTATTTCACACTTAAACTTGTGCATATCAGTCTGATTAAGGAATATTTCTATTCTGTCAAATCATTATTATCCATTTTTCATGTCACACATTACTTTGTATTACCTTTGTGTTTCACATGTGAAAATATCAGAAGTCTTTACAGTACTAATCATTTAATTCTGCAATTGGGGGAAAATGTGTTTTCGAAGCAATACATTGTTGAGTAATATTCTTTCACTTATATTTCATTTTGATTTAGGATCTGACATAGATCTATTACATAATATTTATTTTTGAGTTCATTTACAAAGCTGCATTTTCTCTCCCCATCACTCACACCTTTTTGATCTGTCATATCGTAGAAATCCTTCCATGTGCCAGCAACCCCTGCCAGAACTGGTGCAACTTGTTTTGGGCATGCAACTGGTGGAAGTTCTGTTATGTTTGTCTGTGTTCTTATGGCTTCGAAGGCACCAACTGTGAAAATGGTACATCAAGTTATGATAGTTTCAGTACTTTGCCTCTTTTAAACTTGAAAAAACCTAGATAAATACTGTAACCTCTCTGTAATTGCATTGTTTTTTTCACCGTTTGAAACATAAAAGTGAAAGAAAAGGATCAAAATGACATCTGTACATTGTCTGTTGTCCATCACAAATGTTTAAAGATTATACCTGCAAGACACTCTTCTATGTGTGATAATTTTTGCAACCTTTACTCCTATTGTAATTTAACTTTCGCAGAAATGCACTGAGGTACCGTTATGTGTGTGTGCTGTCTACATGCAGCATGTGCTAAGGGTAAAGGGCATTGTACATACCATGTTCAAGTTTACCTGCAAGGCTTTGTTTAGTCTTATAACTTTGCAACTGTTAATCTAATATGTAACCAACTGAGTCAGAGATGAAGTTAGAATACCTTCCATGTTTGTGTGTGCTGTCAAAAATAACTGATTACAAAAGGTTTACATGGAATACTGTTCTTATGATGATAACTTTGCAGTGATATACTCATTGTTTACTAAACCTGAGTTAGAGATACCTTAATGTTGTGATCCTGTTCTGATTTGGGAGTCACATGCTGAGGGTCAAAGGTCATTTGACATGATCTGGTTGTTGCTTTACCTTTAGATGAAATATCTTTTCTTACCTGTAAAATAAATTCTAATTTTCAAACTATTTACATTATCAATATTGTCCAGCAATCCTTCCATGTGCCATGAATCCTTGCATGGATGGAGCAACTTGTATTGATGGTGCTGATGTACAAACTATACCTGTCTTTGTCCTGCTGGCTTTGAGGGAACAACTGCAACATGGGTACATCACATTCTTCATTTCATTCTCCTTCTTCTAAAATTTCTGTTAAACACAACTTCATAATTTTACTGTCAGAAAAAGATGTGACATATTATTTTAATTTGATATATATCTGCAGTCAATGTGTATGAATTAGTAGTCATTGACTGATATTTATAATTATTTTCAGTATTGTGACTTATGTTCATGAAAACTTACCTTTTACAGTTAGAGGACTGTTTTTTTTTGAAAAAAAAAATGAATTTCTGGTTAACTTTCAACATCATCTAAAAGATTTTATTATGTTTGGAATAAGTTTTAAGTGAATGTATGGAATTACAACACATTCAATTGAAAAGAAAACAGTTATTCATATTCTTATGTCTCAGCTTGTCTCAGATGAACAAACATTTCTGATAAGTTTTCTAAAAAGAACAACCAAATAACCTCTTCATTTCTATTCATTTGTACTCTAGCCTTTATCCATTCCCTTTCATCCAAAATTCAAATTATTTGTCATCTGTCATCACTCAGAAATTGCCCCATGTGCCAGCAATCCCTGCCAGAATGGAGCTACTTGTTTTGATCATGCCAAATGGTGGAAGCTATGTTTGCCTTTGATGCTGCTGGATTGAAGGCACCAACTGTGTGAAACTTGGTACATCTCATACATTATCTCTCTCATTTTAACCCTTTGGCTATAAGAACCAGATGTCTCATGTATTAACTCTATAAAAAGTTGATATCATGCTCATCTGAATAAAGTTAATTCTTGTAAATGTTTATTGAAAATCTCATCCGTAAAATAAAAGAAAAATAAGACCAACTGAAACTTCACTTGAAAATGTGTATGTATTATTCTCACGCCACAAACTTGGCCTCCATGCGCACTCTTGGCCGGCACGCGAACTTGCATTTTATGCTCAAGCATTAAATTCTATTTAGCCCTTCTTGAAAATAATTCAATACACAGGGGTTCATGGCCTATGTGCACAATGAGTTAATCACTCACTTTAAAATAGCTAATGGAGTAGAAGTGACACTCTATTTGTATATTCAGATAAATAAATAACATGTGCACAATTAATATAGTAAAACTTTTCATTGTAATGCGTGTATGCTGATTTGACATCGATGCACATACATATTGAAAAGGAGTATGCGAAATAATGCTAACACAAATAACCAATGCAAGGGATATAGACGAGAACACTTAGAATTCCATTTCAAATCATCATTTATTCCAAATCATTCACATTTTTAGAAATCCTTCCATGTGCAGCGATCCCTGCCTTAATGGGGCAACTTGTTTCGAGCAATCAGGTGGAGGAAGCTATGTATAGTCTCTGTCCTACTGGTTTTGAAGGCACCAATTGTGAAACTGCTACATAATTTTTTTTTTTTTCATTTCAGTATTTTACCATCTCTTTTATAGATATAGAATACTTCAGCTGTTGTGATAGGACCTATGTTATACTCTGTGTAATGCTACTTCTTGTCATTAGACATATTTTTACCTAAAGTATACAGTATATCCAAACTCTATTCTCTATGGTGTAATTGCCTACCTATCTTACTTTTTCTCATATTTCATCATTGTTCATATAATTATATGAGATCTTTGATTAACTACAAGCATGTTTTAAAACGTGAAAGGACACTTCTAATATTAAAAGTGATGTTACTTTACTTTTTCTAGCTACTGACAAGAATAGCAAACAGCTCAATATCTCTGCTTTGTTTTTTATTATTTTGAACTATAGATATAATCTACTTTTAATATATAGTGATTTCCTACATAAATATTACCAGAAAGGGATTCAGGGCTAAAGCTATTTGCTACTATAGACAGTATGCTGCATTCTAAGGAAAAAGTTTCTACAGCAGTTGATTAGCTCAGTAAATATAGTGAAATTTTAGCTAGCAAAATCATTCTCTGTATTGGTTGTGAGTTCCTTCGAACAAGTTTAACAATAGCATGATGAAATGATGATACTCAAATATTTTCTTCTACATTTTCCTAACCCTCTTACACCCTTTCTATCTTCAATTCCTTCCTTCCTTCTCATAGAAATCTCTTCCGTGTGCAAGTGATCCATGTCAGAATGGTGGACATGTTTTATGCATGCCAGTGTTCTAGCTATACCTGTCTGTGATCCACTCGGCTTCGAGGCACCCAACTGTGAATTGGTATATCACTCTCTTCTTCTTTCCTTCATTTTATTTTGATTCTGAAAAATACTTCAGGGCTAATGTTTTTCTTGATCTTAGTAGACATGTTTACTTATAAATGCTAATACTTAACTTATCAAGAATGAATCTTACAGACTACTTATGGCCATAAGCCAATTAAATAGCATGTTGAAATAATGCCCAACAAACACCCAATGAAGAAGTAAACTACAATGTATATTTCAAAATATATTTAAGTTTGTTTCAGGGCTACATTATTTGGAAAAAATAACTGAATTTTGATGCTATGAATGGGACTTGGCATAAAATATTTTGTTAGTGGTGTAACTTTTTCTTCTGTGATCTGATATGTGATTGAGAAAAAAAGTAGCATTCGTCATTAGAACGTATATCAATGCTGAATATATACACAATAAAACAAAAACTGCTGACAGGATGCAACTTTTGCACTTAACTTTAAAGGCTTCTCCAATACCTTTTAGTAAAAGTAAGAATTTCATTTCTTAAACTCTTGACAGTCTTGATGTACATGCTACTACTCTAATCTATGTATACTTTCATCTCTGAACCTTCTTCCCCTACCTTGGCGTCTTTCTTCAGAGATCTTCATGTTCAGCAACCCTTTGTCTTTAATGGAGCAATCCTGTTTTGAGCATGCTGGTGGCAGTAAGCTATGTCTGTTGTCTGTTCTACTGGATTGAGGGCACAAATTGTGAAACTGGTATATTTTTCATCAGCACTTTCTCCTGCATTTTTCAAATTTTTATTTTTATTTCAAATCTTCTAATCAAAATCTTTGTGAGGGTAACAACTGTGAAACTGGTACATAGCTTTGTTAATTCATGAGACTATTTTTCTCAGTGAATGGTATCACTTTTTTTGTAGGACCCATGGTCACATCAAATGTGTTCAAGATCTGTGTGAGTTTTATATCATCTTAACTGTTCATTGGCAAAGTATGTGTACGGTTATTGTGTTAGTGGTGTTTTGACATGGAGGCTTTCCAAGAGGATTATTAAACATCATTTTTGTTCCAAGAGGATTATTAAATGTCACTTTGTTTCAAGAGGATTTTATTAAATGTCATTTGTTGTCTGTACATTCATGAAGTGATCATATTTCATAGAAAACATTTCAAATGTATTTATTTTTATTGGTGACCTTTTGGGGGTTTTGGTGTTGATGTCCATGTTACAATGGCACATATGTTTTGCTCATTCATTCTCGTCATTTCCAATTGTCATATTAGAAAATTACTACCATATGTCATTAATACTAAGTCTCCAGAACATCGAGCCAAATTCTTTGGAAATTATGCTTTATCATACGTGAAACATTTCATTTCATAGCGTTTGACAACCCTAATATGACACTAATCCATGTCATATTTTCCTATTTATATCCGTAACATTAACCCATGTCATATTTTCATCTGTAACCCTCTCACCTGCCCCTGTTGCTTATTCAGAGATACAACCTGTGCCAGCAACCCTGTCTTAATGTGAGCAACCTGTTTTGAGTTTGCTGGACGGAGACAATTACATGTGCCAATGTCTGCTGCGTTTTGAGGCACAAATTGTTGAACTGGTACATCTTACATGCTCTCATATTTCCCTTACATGTCAAATCGTACATATCAAAGTACATTTCAAATCTAATGTTTAACTCTCAATCTATTTCTTGTCTGTATTTAAATGTTCATTTCAAACCTTCCTTATATTGTAATAACAAATTTTAATTACAAATGCTGATTTCAAAAAGATAAACAGTGTGAAAAAATCCCATCATGAAGTTAAAACACAAAAGCCAATTTGTCGTTGGGGATTAAATGTAAGTTTCTTCATAAGGGACCTTACAGGATGTAATGTCTTCAGAAAATGCATGCTTATACATGAGAAACTTATACGATAATTTTCATTAGTCGTAATTATATTCACACATACAGAAGCATTCCATTTACTCTCATCTTATAACATCTCCACCTACCCCTTTGTACTTCGTTCTTCAGAGACTGAACCAATGTGCAGCAACCCCTGTGCTTAATGGAGCACTGTTTTGAGTTAGTTGGAGGAGAAAGCTACATTGTGCCCAATGTCCTGCTGGTTTGAGGGCACAAATTGTGAAAACTGGATATATTTTTATGCTCTACATATTTTATTTTTCAATATACTGTCAAATTACATTTCAATCTAATGTTATCTTTCAGAATTTTTCATTTCAAATCTACATAACATGGATTTGATTACATTTTGATTACAAATTTAAGTTTCAAAAGAAAAGAAACTGTTTGCATGGGGTTTCACATGAATTGATTTTTGACAAGCGTCTGTATGTTGATTGGTGATAAAAATGTAGAATTGGACTTAGTATAAGGGGACTTAAATGGTGAACATGAATGCTACAATATCTGGTCAGAGATGATAATGCTGTACAGCGAGAAAACTTTACATTCCATCATATTTCACATTCTCTAATATATCTTATTAAACCATTTACATTTCTTCATCATGAAACCATCCTTACCTACCCCCACCCCTGTCTTCATCTTCAGAGATGCACCATTGTGCCAGCAACCCTGTCTTAATGGAGCAACCGGTTTTGAGTTTGCTGGAGGAACGGTACATGTGCCAATGTCGCTGGCTTTGAGGGCCACAAATTGTGAAACTGTATATCTTACATGCTCTCATATTTTCATTTCATAATCTTTATTACAAGTGACATGACAAATTTTTATCACAAACTTAATTTAATTCTAAAAGAGAAAGAAAAATGTTTTCGTGGGTTTCATCGTGAAGTCTGTTGTCGATTAGGAGATAATATGTAGATTGGTTTCAATAAGGACATTAACGGATTATGGCACTATGAATGTGGTAATGTCTTTCAGAAACTGGACGTGCTGTACATGTTAAACCTTAATTTCAAATTTTTTGACAGTCTAACTACCATTAATCCATGACATTTTTTCAATCTTTCAAACCATTCATCACTTACTCTTTGTTGTTTACATTCACCAGAAATTAAACCATGTGCCAGCCGCCCCTGTTTAATGGAGCAACCTGTTTTGAGTTAGTCTGGAGGAGACAATTACATGTGCACATGTCCTGCTGGTTGTTGACGGCACAACTGTGAAACTGGTATATCTTTACATGCTCTCATATTTCTCCTTATGTCAATCTACATATCGAAGTACATTCTGTATTTCAAATTTTCATTTCTAATCTTCATAATACGTAAATCTAACAAAATTTTCATTGTAATTGATAATTTGAAAAGAAAAATGTTTACATGAGAGTTTCATTACTGAAAGGTTATCACAACAAAGGCTTCGTTTGACGATAGGGATTAAATGTTTTAGACTTTAATAAGGCGACTGTTAATGGTTGAACATGATTGCCTGCAATGTCTTCAGAAAGTATAATGTTGTTCATGTGAACTTTACATATTTTGGACAGTCGTTAAATACACCAGTAATCCATATCATCCTTTCATCTCCCAAACCATCTTACCTACCCCCCCTGTTCTTCTTCAGAGATGCAACATGTGCCAGCAACCCCTAGTCTCTAATGGAGCAACAGGTCGCCATTTTGAGTTTTTGTGCGAAACAGCCTACATTAATGCCACATGTCCGCTGGATTGAAAGGCCCAAATGTGTGAAACTGGTTTTTTTTTGGTTTCCTCCTAATTTCAAATTTTCATTTTAAAGTATTAACAAAATCTTATTTAAAAATTTCATTTGAAATCTTTGTGATAAACTTTCATTGCTGATACTTTGTCATGATATTTGCCGTTGGTAATTGTAATAAATACAATATACATGATAGCACACATTTTCAGACATTGATATTTCTCATATCTTTGTACAGCTGAAATAATTCTTATCTTTTGTACAGCTGGAAATACTCAATCTTTTGTACGGACTGAAATAATTCTTATATCTTTGTACAGCTGAATATTTACCTCTGCTTCTCTTTCTGGAATT
>JZLH01S0060167.1:46068-63783 GCA_001188425.1 Eucidaris tribuloides | reverse complement strand
ATGTATGCTGATTTAGACATCGATGCACATACATATTGAAAAGGAGTATGCGAAATAATGCTAACACAAATAACCAATGCAAGGAGATATAGACCGAGAACACTTAGATTCCATTTCAAATCATCATTTATCACAAATCATTCACATTTTAGAAATCCTTCCATGTGTCAGCGATCCCTGCCTTAATGGAGCAACTTGTTTCGAGCAACCAGGTGGAGGAAGCTATGTATGTCTCTGTCCTACTGGTTTTGAAGGCACCAATTGTGAAACTGGTACATCATTTTTTTTTTCATTCAGGATTTTACCATCTCTTTTTATAGATTTAGAATACTTCAGCTGTGTGATAGGACCTATGTTATAACTCTGTGCAATGCTACTTCTTGTCATTAGACATATTTTACCTAAAGTATACAGAATATCAAACTCTATTCTCTATGTGTAATTGCGACCTATCTGACTTTTTCTCATATTCATCATTGTTCATATAATTATATGAAAATCTTTGATTAACTACAGCCATGTTTTAAAAGAGAAAGACAACTTCTAATATTAAAAGTGATGTTACTTTACTTTTTTTTTAGCTACTGACAAGAATAGCTAACAGCACATATACTCTGCTTTCTTTTTATATTTTGAATATACAGTGTGTCTCAAAAAAAATTGTGCAAGTGAAAACTGCCCTCTTTGGCAATTAGAAAATACTCTTACGACATGATGCTTACACCAACGTCAAGAGCATAGTCTTAGCTTTCAAATACCGTTAATTTTGTTTAATTTGCTTGTTTTAATCTTGAATAATGTTTATTTAAATAGGAAAGGGTGAAATCACAATTGTGCCACTTTTACTATAATTCCATGTAAAAGTGACACAATTGTGATTCCACCCTTTTGTTATTTCCAAATATCTCGAGATTTAAACAAGAAAATTTGAACAGAACAAATGACATTTGAAAGATAAGACTTTTCCCTTGATGTTGATGTAAGCATCATGTCACAAGATTATTTTGTAATTGCCAAAGAGGGTGCTTTTTACTTGCACAATTTTTTGAGATATGCTGCAGCACGTCTAAAAAAATTGTACAAGTAAACAGCGTCCTCTCTGACAGCTTAAAATACTTTTGTGACATAATGTTTACATAAACGTAAAGAGCAAAGTCTTAGCTTTCAAATGCTGTTTAATTTATTCAAATTGCTTGTTTTAATCTTGAGATATCTTGTAAAGAACAAAAGGGTGGAATCACAATTGTGTCACTTTTACGGGTAGAAGGCCTGATGCTATCATTGACTGTAGTAAAAGTGGCACATTTGCGATTTTACCTTTTCGTTTTTAACTAAACATATCTCGGGATAAAAATAAGCAAACTGAGCAGAACAAACAGCATTTGAAAGCTAAGACCATGTCCTTGATGGTGATGTAAGCATCATGTCACAAAAACGTTTTTCTCATTACCAAAGAGGGCACTTTTGACTTGCACAATTATTTTTGAGACACACTGTAGATACAATCTACTTTAATATATAGTGATTTCCTACATAATATTACCAGAAAGGATTCAGGGTAAAGCTATTTTGTACTATAGACAGTATGTGCATTCTAATGAAAAAGTTTCTACAGCACTTGATTAGCTCAGTAAATATAGTGAAATTTCAGCTAGCAAAATCATTCTCTGTATTAGTTGTGAGTTCCTTCGAACAAGTTTTAGATTAAAAGCATGATGAATGATGATACTCAAACATTTTTTTCTACATTTTCCTAACCCTCTTACACCCCTTTCTATCTTCAATTCCTTCCTTCCTTCTCATAGAAATCCTTCCGTGTGCAAGTGATCCATGTCAGAATGGTGGGACATGTTTTATGCATGCCAGTGGTTCTAGCTATACCTGTCTGTGTCCACTCGGCTTCGAGGGCACCAACTGTGAAATTGGTATATCACTCTCTTCTTTCTTTCCTTCATTTTATTTGATTTCTGAAAATACTTCAGGACTAATGTATTTCTTGCTCTTAGTAGACATGTTTACTTTTAAATCATTGCCTAATACTTAACTTATCAAGAATGAATCTACAACTACATGTACTTATGGCCAAAAGCAATTAAATAGCATGTTGAAATAATGCCCAACAAACACCCAATGAAGAAAGTAAACTACAATGTATTTTTCAAATATATTTAAGTTTGTTTTCAGGGCTACATTATTTTGGAAAAAATAACTGAATTTTGATGCTATCGATGGGACTTGGCATAAAATACTTTGTTAGTGCTGTCACTTTTTGTCTGTGAATCCGATATGTTGATTGACAAAAAAAGTAGCATTTGGCCATTAGAACGTATATCAATGCTGAATAATATACACAATAAAACAAAAACTGCTGACAGGATGCAAACTTTGCACTTAACCTTTAAAGCTTTCTCCAATACTCTTTTAGTAAATATACATGTAATACTGTACATGTAAGACATTTCATTTCATAACTCTTGACAGTCTAATGTACATGTACCACTAATCTATGTCATACTTTCATCTCTGAACCTTCTTCCCCTACCCTTGGCGTCTTTCTTCAGAGATCCTTCCATGTTCCAGCAACCCTTGTCTTAATGGAGCAACCTGTTTTGAGCATGCTGGTGGCAGTAGCTATGTCTGTGTCTGTTCTACTGGATTTGAGGGCACAAATTGTGAAACTGGTATATTTTCTCATCAGCTCTTTCTCCTACATTTCAAATTTTTATTTTTATTTCAAATCTTCTAATCAAAATCTTTGTGAGGGTAACAACTGTGAAACTGGTACGTAGCTTTGTTAATTGATAAGACTATTTCTTCAATGAATGGTATCACTTTTATGTAGGACCCATGGTCACATCAAATGTGTTCAAGATCTGTGTGAGTTTTATATCATCTTAACTGTGTCATTGGCAAAGTATGGTGTACTTGTGTTAGTGGTGTTTTGACATGGAGGCTTTCCAAGAGGATTATTAAACATCATTTTGTTCCAAGAGGATTATTAAATGTCACTTTGTTCCAAGAGGATTATTAAATGTCATTTTGTTGTCTGTACATTCATGAAGTGATCATATTTCAAATGTATTGATTTTTAGTTGGTGTAACTTTTTTTTTTGGGGGGGGGGGTTTGGTGTTGATGTCCGTGTACAATGGCACATAGTTTTGCCTCATCGTTCTCTTCATTCCAAGTTGTCATATTAGAAAACTATTACTATATGTCATTAATACTAAGTCTCTAGAACATCCAGCAAAATGTTCTTTGGAAATTATATTTATCATACGTGAAACATTTCATTTCATAGGTTTGACAACCTAATATGACACTAATCCATGTCATATTTTCCTATTATATCCGTAACATTAATCCATGTCATATTTTCATCTGTAACCCTCTCCACCTGCCCCTGTTTTTCTTCAGAGATGCAACCATGTGCCAGCAACCCCTGTCTTAATGGAGCAACCTGTTTTGAGCATGCTGGAGGAAACAGCTACATGTGCCAATGTCCTGCTGGCTTTGAGGGCACAAACTGTGAAACTGGTACATCTTACATGCTCTCATATTTGCCTTACATGTCAAATTTACATATCAAAGTGCATTTCAAATCTAATGTTACTTTTCAAATCTATTTCTTGTCTGTATTTAAAATTTTCATTTTAAACCTTCCTAATATGTAATAAATTTTAATTACAAATGCTAATTTCAAACAGATAATACAGTGTGAAAATCCCATCGTGAAGTTAAACAACAAAAGCCTATTTGTCGATTGAGGATTAAATTTAGTTGGTACTTCAATAAGGGACCTTACAGGATGCAATGTCCTTCAGAAAATGACAATGCTTTACATGAGAAACTTCACATCATATTTCATAGTCTAATATATCATCAAACCATTACATTTCTTCATCTTTAAACCATCTCCACATACCCCTGTTGTCTTCGTTCTTCAGAGATGCAACCATGTGCCAGCAACCCCTGTCTTAATGGAGCAACCTGTTTTGAGTTTGGTGGAGGAGACAATTACATGTGCCAATGTCCTGCTGGCTTTGAAGGCACAAATTGTGAAACTGGTATATTTTATATGCTCTCATATTTCTATTTTTCAAATATACATGTCAAATTACGTTTCAAATCTAATGTTGATTTTCAGATTTTCATTTCAAATCTACATAACATGGGATTATGATACATTTTGATTACAAATGTTAATTTCAAAAAGAAAGAAAACTGTTTGCATGGGAGTTTCACCATGAATTGATTTGACAAGCGTCTGTATGTTGATTGGTGATAAAATGTAGTTGGAACTTAATAGATAAGGGACTTTAATGGGTGAACATGAATGCCTACAATATCCGTCAGAAAATGATAATGCTGTACAGGAGAAACTTTACATTCCATCATATTTCACATTCTAATATATCATTTAACCATTACATTTCTTCATCATGAAACCATCTCTACCTACCCCCCCCCCCCTTGTCTTCATCCTTCAGAGATGCAACCATGTGCCAGCAACCCCTGTCTTAATGGAGCCACCTGTTTTGAGCATGCTGGAGGGAATAGCTACATGTGCCAATGTCCTGCTGGCTTTGAAGGCACAAATTGTGAAACTGGTATATCTTACATGCTCTCATATTTCTCCTACATTTCAAATCTACATATCAAATTACATTTCAAATCTAATTTTAAATTTCATATTTTCATTTCAAATCTTCATAGCAAGTGATGACAAATTGTTATCACAAAATTAATATTTATTTCAAAAAGAGAAGAGAAATGTTAGCGTGGGAGTTTCATCGTGAAGTCTGTTTGTCGATTAGGGATAATATGTAGTTGAGATTTCAATAAGGGACATTAAAGAATTATGGCCATGAATGCTGGTAATGTCTTTCAGAAACTGACAGTGCTGTACATGTAAACCTTTACATTTCATAATTTCTGACAGTCTAATACACCATTAATCCATGACATTTTTATGCTTCCGCCCCGTAAGGGAGCCGGAGGCATTATGTTTTCGGGTTGTCCGTCCATACGTCCGTGTGTCCGTGCGTCCGTGCGTCCACACTTTCTTGTAAACAAGATTACTCAAGTACCGCTGGAGGGATTTTAATGAGACCTGGACCAAGGATGGACCACTAGGCAAGGATGAAATGATTAGATTTTGGGACAAATCCGTCAGGGGTCAAAGGTCAATGAACTTTATGCCAAAATGCCATTTTCTGCCTATAACTTCAGTTAGGAGTGCTCACTGTTGATATAATTCAACAGTTAGGTGCACAAATAAAAACCAAATATTTTGGTACAGTCATAGGGATCAAAGGTCAAGGTAAAGGGTCAAAGATCAATGAACTTGGTCCCAAAATGTCATTTTCTGCCTATAACTTAAGTTAGGAGTGGTCATTGTTAATATAATTTGGTGGTTAAGTGAAAAAATAAAAGCCCATAAAAATATTGATAGAGTCACAGGGGTCAAAGGTCAAGGTCAAGGGTCAAAGGTCAATGAACTTTGTCCCAGAATGCCCTTTTTCTGTGTACAACTTCAGTTATGAGTGCTCACTGTTGATATAATTTGGCAGTTAGGTGCACAAATAAACAACAAATATGTTGATAGAGTCATAGGGGTCAAAGGTCAATGAACTTTGTCCCAAAATGCCCTTTTCTGCATATAACTTCAGTTATGAGTGCTCACTGTTGATACAATTGGGCAGTTAAGTGCACACACACAAAAAATATTCTGGTCGAGTCACAGGGGTTAAAAGACAAGTTCAAGGGTCAAAGGTCAATAATCTTTATGCAGTCAATGGGATCAAAGATCACGGTCAAAGAACTTTGTCCCAAAATGTTATTCTCAACCTATAATGTGAGTTAGGAGTGTCCATTTAAATTTCTATTTGGTGAGTGGATCTGAAAAAAAATGACAAATAATTTCATGTGAGATGTCAATGAATTCCTGAAAGCTTATTTGGTATTTAATCTATTGAAGGTCGTAGGTCAGTGAACTGTTCCCAGCATCTTTACAGTTTCTTGGTAGCTTGAAAGTCAATATTGATCATACTATGAGCCATGTGCTACGTACATGTAGCTGGCGGAGGCATACCCATCGACTGCACGCAGTCGAACTTCTCTAGTTCTTGTATTTGTCTAGTTTCATCTTTAAACCATCTCCACCTACTCTTGTTGTTTACATTCACCAGAAATACAACCATGTGAAACTGGTATATCTTTACATGCTCTCATATTTCTCCTTCATGTCAAATATACATATCGAAGTACATTTCTGTATTTCAAATTTTCATTTCAAATCTTCATAATACGTAATCATAACAAATTTTCATTGTAAATGATAATTTGAAAAGAAAAGAAAAATGTTTATGTGAGAGTTTCATTATGAAGTTATACAACAAAAGCTCGTTTGTCGATTGGGGATTAAATGTATTTAGAACTTTAATAAGGGACCGTTAAGGGTGAACATGATTGCCTGCAATGTCCTTCAGAAAGTAATTATGTTGTTCATGTAAAACTTTACATAATTTTTGACAGGTTAATACACAGTAATCCATATCATCCTTTCATCTCTAAACCATCTCTACCTACCCCCCCCCCCCGTTGTCTTCATTCTTCAGAGATGCAACCATGTGCCAGCAACCCCTGTCTAAATGGAGCAACATGTTTTGAGTTTGGTGGAAACAGCTACATGTGCCAATGTCCCGCTGGATTTGAAGGCCCAAATTGTGAAACTGGTATATTTTTTCTTGGTCTTCCTCCTATATTTCAAATTTTCATTTTAAATCTACTTAACAAAATCTTCATTTAAAAATTTCATTTCAAATCTTTGTGATAAACTTTCATTGCTGATAACTTTGTCATGATATTTGCCAGTTGGATAATTTACATACATGTAAATACAATATACAGCATAGCACACATTTTCAGACATTGATATTCTCATATCTTTTGTACAGCTGAAATAT
This sequence comes from Eucidaris tribuloides, assembly GCA_001188425.1. Lineage (NCBI taxonomy): Eukaryota > Metazoa > Echinodermata > Echinoidea > Cidaroida > Cidaridae > Eucidaris > Eucidaris tribuloides. Next base: position 56,817 of record JZLH01S0060167.1, on the reverse strand, counting down.
TCTTATCTTTTGTACAGCTGAAATATTCTTATATCTTTTGTACAGCTGATTATTTACCTCTGTTCCTTTTTTCTTGATTTCTTTCATGCCCATCCTCTATCTTTTAGCAATCCTTCCTTGCACCAGCAATCCCTGCCTTAATGGAGCAACCTGTTTTGAGCATGCTGGTGGCAGTAGCTATGTCTGTGTCTGTCCTGCTAGATTTGAGGGTGACAACTGTGAAACTGGTACATAGCTTTGTGAATTCATTAGTCCCATTGTTTCCATGAATGGTATCACCTTCGTGAAGAACCTATTGTCATAATGATAGTCTCTGATATCTCTATTAGGTTTTGTGTCGACAAGTCTTAACCTTCTTATTGCCAACAAGAAAGTGTACTTCTTTTAGTGATGTTTTGGTTTGTGGCTTTCCACAGATTAATTAAATGAGCTTTTTTGCCTTTTTATATCCATAGTTTCATATACATAATCATGAAATGAATGCATTCATGAGTAACATTCTTTTACATATATTTGTTTTCATAGGAATATTTTATAATCTTTATTTTTTTTTACGGCCCATTTACAATGCTACATACTGTTATGCTTCATCAACTCTTGATTCCAATCTTGTCATACTGAAGAAATACTTCTAGATGGCATTTATGCTTAATCTCTTAAGCTTCCTGCAATACTATTCAAAATATTATAATGCTGTACATGTGAGACATTTCACTTCTTGACTTCTGACAATCTAATATACCACTAATCCATGTCATCTTTTCATCTGTAAACCTCCTCTACCTTGCCCTATATTCTTCATCCTTCAGAGATACAACCATGTGCCAGCAACCCCTGTCTTAATGGAGCAACCTGTTTTGAGTTTGCTGGAGGAGAAAGCTACATGTGCCAATGTCCTGCTGGATTTGAGGGCACAAACTGTGAAACTGGTATATCTTGCAATCTCTATTTCTTCTACATTTCAATTTTCACTCTTTATTTTCATTTCAAATCCTTATCCCAAAAGTTCATTTCAAAAACAAACACAAAAATCATATCTTGGTATCAGAGTCTATTTGTGCAGTTTTATGAGGAAACTCCATTTGTTGATTGTGGATAACAAGAGCCAGGTTTACAACAAATTGCCATGTTCTTTCAAAAAGTTGATTACAGAAATTTACCACAGGTTATAATAACTAATAGACTTATCATTTTACTATGTGCAAGAACACTCAAAACTTTGAGAGACACACAGTCACTGTTTGCAATCTTTAATGCAACTTATGATCATGTCATATTTCCAAGTTGGATAAATTTATGTAGAAAAAATGTATGTACACTCAATTTTGAACATAAATCTTTATTTTTCGTCTGATGAGTTGTCTCTTTTCATTCTTTTCTGAAATTCACTTGGTACATAAACTGAATCAGGCAAGAGTCATGTAATTAGTGTTCATCTACAAGGTGATAGCTATATCCTTGAAATAAAACAAATTTATCACCAGCTGCAATATCTAATAGTGATGCCATTGTACTAAATGCAAGAGGCACTCAGAGCTTAAAAATGATTATTGTTTGCAATCTGTATAGCAAGTTTTATTTGCAGGTTTCATAACTGTACATGTAAACAATATAGAATAGGTAGGCCTACACTCACTTTCAAACCAGTTTTTTTTTTCTTCACAGCTCAAAATTGCTCATGTCTATCCTCTTTTTCATGTGAACTCTTTATGCCTATCCTCCCCCTTTTTAGCCATTCTTCCTTGTGCCAGCAACCCCTGTCTTAATGGAGCAACTTGTTTTGAGCATGCTGGTGGCAGTAGCTATGTCTGTATTTGTCCTGCTGGATTTGAGGGCAACAACTGTGAAACTGGTACATAGCTTTGTAATTCACTACACCCCATTGGTTTAATGGTATCACTTTTGTATGGAACCCTTCATTTTTTGAAAGTGTCCAAAGTCATTGTGAGGTTTCATATGAAGTTTTAACTGTCTCATTGGCAAAGTATGGTGTACTTGTGCTTTTGGTGTATTGTCATCAAAGCTTTTCAAGGTTTTAGTGAAACATTTTTTTATTACCTTTGTGCAGTGCACACATAGTTTAATCCACATATTTATTAAACAAACACATAGATGAAAAACATTCACTTATTTACTTGTTTTGATTAAATGCTGTGAAATTACAACATTTTTCAAGCGGTTTAGTAATAATGCAACATACTTTTGTCTTATTATTCTATTCTTGCTACTTTGTCATACTGAAATACTTGCATGTGCCATTGATGCTGCATCTGTAAGGCTTTCTTGAATTTCCTTTAGAAAATTAGGTTATTACATAACTTCTGACAGTTTGATACACCACTAATCCATGTCATCTTTTCATCTGTAAACCATCTCCACCTACTCTTGTTGTTTACATTCACCAGAAATACAACCATGTGCCAGCAACCCCTGTCTTAATGGAGCAACCTGTTTTGAGTTTGCTGGAGGAGAAAGCTACATGTGCCAATGTCCTGCTGGATTTGAGGGCACAAATTGTGAAACTGGTATATCTTCTCATCTCCTGTTTCTTTTACATTTCCTATTTTCACTTCATATTTTCATTTCAAATTTATATTTCAGTCTTTCTGTTAAATCCAAATCTATATTTCAGTCTTTCTGATAAATCCTTAATTAGAAAAGTCTATTCAAAAAGAGAAATATTTATATCTTGGTGTGAGAGTCTAAACATGACTTAGGTCTGTTTGTTGATTGTGGATAAAATACACTTTACATAAACAAAAATTAGTTTAAGAGTCGTGTCATAGTGTTCATCTACAAGAAGTTGGCTATGTCTTTGAAATAAAAAAAAGTGATTACAGAAATTTAACACCAGCAACAATATCTACTAGACATGCCATTTTACTAAGTGTAAGTGTTACACAGAGCTTTAGAACAATCATTGTTTGCAATCTGTACAACAACTTTTATTTTCAGGTTTCATAACTGTTCATGTAAACAATATAGACTATGTACACTCATTTTCAAACCAGATTTTTTTTAATACTCAAAAATTACTCTTGTCTATCCTCTTTGTCTTGTGAACTCCTTCATGCCTATCCTCTATTTTTAGCCATCCTTCCTTGTGCCAGCAACCCCTGTCTTAATGGAGCAACCTGTTTTGAACATGCTGGTGGCAGTAGCTATGTCTGTGTCTGTCCTGCTGGTTTTGAGGGCAACAACTGTGAAACTGGTACATAGCTTTGTGAATTCTCTACACCCCATTGGTTTAATTGTCTCATCTTTGTATGGAACCATTTGGTTTTTGAAAGTTTCAGGGTCTTTGTGAGGTTTAATATGAAGTCTTAAATTTTTCATAGGCAAAGTGTGGTTGGTGTACTGGTGCTTGTGGTGTTTTGACATCATAGCTTTTTAAGAGTTAAATGAAACAATGTTTTATTACTTTTGTGCACACATAGGTAAATCTAAATATTCATGAAAACAAACACACTATGGTTAACATTCAAATATGTATGTTTTTTATTGAAATATTGTAGAATTTATTTCAATCTGTATTTTGCTTGAAGTTCATATACAATGCTGTATAATTTTGCTTCAACTTTCTTTTCTTCCTAATTTGCCATATTTTAGAAAAAAACAAACTTCCATGTGCCATTAAATTGTTAAAGCTTCTTGGAATGCCCTTCAGAAAGTAAGGATATATACATAACTTCTTGATATACCACTAATTCATGTCATATTTTCATCTCTAAACCATCTCCACCTACCCCTGTTTCCTTCAATCTTTAGAGATGCAACCATGTGCCAGCAACCCCTGTCTTAATGGAGCCACCTGTTTTGAGGTAGCTGGAGGAAACAGCTACATGTGCCAATGTCCTGCTGGCTTTGAGGGCACAAATTGTGAAACTGGTATATCTTGTGATCTTCTGTTTCATCTACTTTTCAATCAAACATACATTTCAATTATGCATTTCCAAACCTTCATGTCTTATCTTCATAACAAATCTTCATTACAATTGTTCATTTCAAAAAGGGAAAAATTATGTTGCTTCAAGAGTCTCGTCATCCAGTTGTAAGGCAGAAACCTATCTGTTTAGTGTAGTCAAAATAAACTTGGTACATGAATAAAAATCATAAATTGATGCAGGAGCTGTAAATCCTATTTGTGCTCACTTATGACTAGAGGACTTGTCCTTTCATAACTTACACCGCAAAACAAAGCGTTGTAAATTTTCATAATTTTATGCGAGAGACAAGAAGTACCCAGCACATCTTGTGAACTGCTATTGAAACACAATCAAAACCAGGTTGTGGCATTTGACAGTGACAAACTTATACCAAATAATACTTGTACACGCATTTTTAAATGTAAACCTATTTTACAGCCTCAATTGGATTTGTTTTCCATCCATCCTCTATCTTTTAGCAATCCTTCCTTGTGCCAGCAACCCCTGCCTTAATGGAGCAACCTGTTTTGAGCATGCCGGTGGCAGTAGCTATGTCTGTGTCTGTCCTGTTGGATTTGAGGGCAACAACTGTGAAACTGGTACATAGCTTTGTTGATTCATTAGATCTGTTGTTTCTTTGTATGGAACCCATGGTCATGTGTCGTGAAGGTCCTATGTGGTTGAATATTCATGAAATTTTAACCATCTTTTTGGTCAAGGACGTTGTTTTGTGTTTGTGATGTTTGGTGTCATGGGTTGTTGAGGATCAGTTGAAAATTTCATTCCATTTTTGTACACATAGTGTAGCGTGTCTAATCAATTAAGCACAAATTAAACACATAATGCACCACATGCTAGCTTCCCGGGGGTACCGTTGCACCCCTGTGTACCGCATTTTGTAGCGCCGTCTTGTGTCCATGAAAAGTTTTTTTTTTCAGTAATGGTGCTGAGGCTTCTCCAGTGCACAGCAGAAAGACATAAACAGACAAAAAGGTGGAGTGAAAATGAGGTTGAAGTTGTCATTTGAATGCTCTTTAGTGTTATATAACATCATGTAGTGTTTTTGAACATTGCAAAGCACACTTCATATACAACTTTTACAGTTTTGTAACCCAGGGCACAGTGCAAAAAAAAGAGAAAAGAAATAGATAATTCAACAAAATGGCGGATTTCTGTTTGGTACCTTAGGGTACCATTTATGTCATCACATACAGTATCTCATACGATGTATGTTCTTGAGCTTAGGCATGGAGTGTTGCTTCTCCTGCATTGCCGTCATGTTCTGATGCTTCGTTTTAACCTAAAGCCACCATTTTTCCACGATACGGAAAACGGAGAAAAATCACGGAAATTGGAAGTGTAACACGGAAAATGGGGATTCGTGAAATACTGAAGTAATAACCTTAAAATTGGTAGTAAATTACTAAATAAACAAATATTAAAATCTCTAAAATCATTCTTCAACTAAATAATACCATTACCAAGCATTAAAGTGACTCAAATGACCCTATCAAACCCCTCTGCAGGCCCCTCTGCCGGCCGTCTTTCTCACTACTATGACTACGGCTGCTCCATTTCACTCAGGCCGACCTGGCTACAATCATTAAAAATTCGTGTTAGTATGCCAAATAGGTGAAATTTGTGGTAGTATGTGGTGTTTATATACATGATTTTGAGTAACGCGGAAAATTGCGGAAAATGATAATTTTAAAAACGGAATTTTGAGTTTGTAAAATGGAAAAATGGAGGCCTTATTTTAACCCATTAGAGTTTAATATGAAATCTCATGTTTGTTTCTGTGGAGAATGTGTGTTATATTGAAGTCAATTGTCCCCATCTGGTAAAGTCTTGGATTTTATCCCATTCCCCTTGTTTGTATACCAGGTTGTGTTCTGTTTTATCATCTGTGCTTAGTGTGGAACTAATTTTGCAAAGTCACGATTTATGCCCTGTGTTTAAAGAAGTTATGTGTTACTGATACCATATCCTATATCCACCGAGTTATTTGTGCTGAATTGTAATAATGTTGTAATCCTATGTTTCATGTTTCATCTTGTTAAAAACAAGAATTTTTTTTAAATTCATCCCTGCATTTGTTTTAAACAGACAGGTATCCTGAGCAGCAATTATAATAGTTTATGTTTCATGAATATTTAGCAATGGAATATATTTGTAGTATGTGTGATTATGTGTGTGTGTCTTGAAGTTGAGTGATCAGGTAGGTATGTGTGTTTTCATCTGCCATTCGTGGGATCATGTTCTGATTTTGGGTTGAATTTTTAATAGAAAAACTATCCATCATCCTCAGAAGCACAATGGGAAATTGAAATATGGCTGGTCAAGTGTTCAGAGCATGTGAATGGAGGTTGAATCAGAGACTTTGATGCATTCTCTCACTCTAATCCACTCAGATGCTCTCAATGGTTGGCCAGCCCTATTTCAATTTCTCAATTTGCTTCTTAGGATGATGGATAGTTTTTTTGTTGAAAGCTCTACACCAAAACCAAGACATAAATTATATATATCCATAAATATTATTCATGAAGATCCATTTAGAATACAAAATACATTTATCTCATTATTCTCTTTTTCCAATCTTGTCATTCTCTAGAAATCCTTCCATGTGCTAGCGATCCCTGCCAGAATGGTGCAACATGTTTTGAGCAATCAAGTGGAGGAAACTATGTCTGCCTGTGTCCCATGGGATTTGAAGGCACTAACTGTGAAAATGGTATGTCATCTTTTTTTGTTATATTCATTACCACTTGTTATACCAACTTCTAATATTTTTATATTCATAAGTCAGTGAAAGATGTATGTAAATTATGTTGTTCGATATATTAACACATTATTATTTTGTTTTTGTTTAAAAACCACATACATGACTTTGGTACACATGCTCATGCTTAAAATCTTACCATTTCATTCATTTAATTTCATTCATCTCCATTGTTTAGTAACCCTACCATGTGCCAGCAATCCGTGCATTGATGGAGCAACTTGTATTGATGGCATCGATGGTACAAACTATACCTGTCTTTGTCCTGCTGGCTTTGAGGGCACCAACTGTGAGATCGGTACATCACATCTTTGACTTCTATTTTTTTTTTTTTCAAAATTTTACAGTGCATGAAATAACTTTCATACAGTTAGAGGAATAAAACATGCAATTCTGTGATTTTTTTTTTTTACTTTACAGTTGTAATTCTACAGGCAGTGTGTTTTAATTGCTAATTTTGAAGTTAATATTCACTATTCACAATTTGTTTTCTGATAATATATAATTAACTCTCATATGAATATGTGTTTCAAAGTCAGAGTAATTTATCTGAATTTTTGGATAATTTGTAACAGTATCATAATGAACTCCATGACATTCACTAACTACTTGCAAAGTGAATATTTTTTATTGTGAGCCATTTCAGTAAATATTAAAACCATTCTAACATATATGTTCCAATTCTACAAACAGTTCTGATGGATGTTTTAAGGAATAATCACTTCATTAACTTCATTTGTAATCTGGCAGCCATCCATGTCATGACAGTTCATTATTAAAATCATTTTTTATTCATCAACTAGAAATTGATCCATGTGCCAGTAACCCCTGTCTTAATGGAGCAAGCTGCTTTGAGCAGTCAAGTGGTACAAGCTATGTCTGCCTATGTCCTGCTGGATTTGAAGGCACCAACTGTGAAAATGGTAAATCACATCGCATTTCTCTCCTCCTCTCAGATGTTATTAATGGTAATCTATTGAATGTTGGGCCCAAATCCATCTTGTTACCAATTTAGATAGAAATGCGCTTAAGCACTAGTAATATTTCACTTTAGAACCAGATACATATGTTCATATGACTCTGCCATGAATTGTGCCTATTACATTATATTTTCGGGTTGTCTGTTCACAATATCTTAAGAATGGAATGTTGGATTTTCACAAAACTTGGCTGATATATCACCACAGACAGATGAAATAGTCAAAATTTTAGGTCAAGATGTCACAGGTGGGCAATTCCAGCGTTACGGACATTACATTCAGAGATTTTTTTGCAAATTTGGGGGCTTATTTCTAGAAATCCTCATCATCATTCTAAAAATTTTTTTGTGGGAATCTTACACGATTCACCCCGAAGTGTTAACAGTTTATCACTCATTATGTTTGCCGTTACAGACATTACATTTTTTGGGCAAGACTTTTCACCTGCCAATGCATTTGTCAAAAATTTTGTGAGCTTAAGCTTGAAGTGAAGCCAATTTTCTTCTGAAATGGGTGTTGAGGACCTGTTTAAGTCGTAGGATGACAATTAGGTACAACAGATTCAGTATATCCCATACAGGACCATAAATGTTGCGTTACGGACATTACATTTTTAACGTTACGGACATTACACTTCGGACCACTTTTTTAGGAAGGTTATATTTATGCTTAAAACCATTTGATAACGAATATAAAGCTAATATTGGTCATTTTTGGTCCTTTCTTAACTAAAAACTACTATAAATTAATTCTGAATTGCTGTTGAATTTGAAATAATGAGACTCAAAGATTGTGCGTTTTTCAAAAAAGATCAGAAAATTTTGCAAGAAAATGCATTTTTTGAAGAAAAGCATGTCTAAATATACTTCAAATGTATTTAAATACCACTCAAATTAAAGAGTTTGATGAGTTCTATTGTGTGATACTAAATATATTACTATAGCCCATATATTTTTTGAATTATTACAGATTTCATGATTTTGAGCCCGGGTAACATTTTTCGCGGAATTGCCCAGGTCACACATTACTTTGTGTAATGCAGAAAATATACTATGGGTAATGCACAATATCTCAAGAATTGAATGTTGAAATTTTTATAAAACTTGGCTGACATATCACTACAGATAGATGAAATGGTCAAAATTTGGGTCAAGGGTCATAGGTCACACATTCCTTTTTTAATATGCAGTGAATATACTGTGGATAATGCAGTGTATGCTGCAATATCTGAAGAAATCAATGTTGGATCTTTGTGAAACTTCGCTCAAGTATGTATCACAATAGACGAAAGGTTTGATATAAATGTAATATTTGGGTCAAGAGGTTGTGGGTCAAACATAATAGGTCACTTTATGTGCTATGTAGGCAAAGCACTTCATTTGTTACAATGTCTTGATAATTAATGGATTCTTATAAACTGCAGCTGAAATATTTATCACTATAGATGAATGGACTAGTTGGACTAGTTCCATATGTTTATTATTGGGCTTTTACTTAATTATATTGATTATTTGGAATAAATAGTATTGATTTAAGCTGAAATACGTATGTAGGTATAGTTAACATTTTGAAGAAAATAGCCTGATACCAAAATATGTATCAGTGACTTAGATAGTTCTGGTAAATGTACATGTGAATATATGTATCTTTTTCATCTCCATTTCAATTCTAGCAATCGTTCCATGTGCCAGTGACCCCTGCCTCAATGGAGCAACTTGCTTTGAGCATTCGAGTGGGGGAAGTTATGCTTGCCTGTGTCCCATGGGATTTGAAGGCACCAATTGTGAATCAGGTATAAAAACACGTGTACATTAACTCAAACTGTAACGTCTGAAATATGTGCATAATACATTTTAAAATTCTTCTCTGTATTTACAGTCATTATTCTTTCTGTTTATGATAAAAACTTCCAGACACCATAGCTATCTTGTGAAATGCATTGTATGTACTAAAGGATGGGATTTTCATGATGTTTTTCTAGCTAAACATCACAAGCGCTATATGATAGATTACACCCTTTACATATTTTTATCTGAATGTGTTCATCTACTTACATCATCAAGATGAATTTCATTTAAGAAACGAGTGTATGTTCACAAAACTATGAGTTCTTTCAATTGGATTGACGTGTCAAATTGCTCAGATGCCCATACCCCCCCCCCCCCCCGGCCCTCTTCTACATACCTCCTTATATCTTGAATTCTTTCAAATTTTTCATAGAAATCCTCCCGTGTGAAAGTGACCCATGTCAGAATAATGGGACATGTTTCATGCATGCCAGTGGTTCTAGCTATACCTGTCTGTGTCCACCTGGTTTTGAGGGCACCAACTGTGAAATTGGTATGTATGCCACTCTCTCCTTTGCATCATATTATAGAATCAAAACCATGTATATTGTGCACTGTTTCAAGATATACTGAAAATGCACTGATACCGTCACATTTAACAACTTATTTTAGGAAGCATTGTTCAAAAAATGACTACATTTGAGGATGCATTCTACAAATTTATTGATTAATTTCCTCTTATTTGTAATAATAATTCATGCTGAATGATTGATTCTGCATGATTGTTAAGTGCAGTTGGTAAGTTTGGCCTATGTGTACTTCAGAATCATAACTCCTTTGAATTTTTTGAGCATAGTTGCAACTATTCCAAATGTAAGATACTGGTAATAACTCATCTTAAGTTTAATAACCTGTTGCCTCCAAGATTCTGAAAATCACATAGAGTTAACACAGGGCACATCCGGTTCCCATAAGCAATGGGTTAAATGAATGAAAGGGACTATTTGTTTTAAGTTACTTGTTACTTGCAATGAGTATTGGAAAAAAATGAAATGCTTAATTTTATCAAAAGTTTGCAACCATAAAACATATTCATTATTAAAAATTTGCCTTTAAAGTAGTCAGTGCATTTCATAATGATTCTTATTTTTATTAATCTAACATTGATTTATTCAGTATTCTCCAACACATTTAAAATCTTTACTCTATTTTCAAACATATATATATATATATATATATATATATATACAGGGCTTGACCTTACTTTTTTTTAGGGT
>JZLH01S0060167.1:5097-16126 GCA_001188425.1 Eucidaris tribuloides | reverse complement strand
CTTATGGATCCATATTACGCATTCATGTATATGATTTGGATGGATAGTGTTAAATGATTGTAAATTTGTATCAGGTATGTATTCAAATTTATAAAATTTGATATGCAGTGCGTCCCAGAAAAAACAGAACCGTAAGATAAAGGCTTATTGTGCGGAAGCAATGAGGCATATGATTGAAACAACATTTCAAAATAAACTTTGACTTACGCTCTTTCAAATGATACATTAAGCAAACTTATTTATTCATGTATCTTGGAATACCATGAATTTGAAATTTTGATGTAAAAAAAACATTTGCTACACTTTTTGGCTTTGACACTGAGCACATCAGGAAAAACAGAAATGGACACATGGTATGCGGAGTGTCTATCCAACAAGTGTCGCAAATGGTTTTCGACCTTAAATTTTCAAAGTCATTGTATCCAAAGATGCATGAATAAAATAAGTTTGCTTAACGTATCATTTGAAAGAACATAAGTCAGAGTTTATTTTGAACATGTTTTTCAATACGTCCCACTGTTTCTGTACAGTAAGCCTGTGTTTTAGGGCATTGTTTTCTCTGGTACACTCTGTATAATAGAACGAACAAACTATTTTCACCTCAAAAATTGTCGGTAGGAACAAAGATTATACATGAGAACAATGCTGGCATTTTGAAACAGCATTGGTGTATTTTTGTATATCTTGTCTTCCATATGCAATGTAGTGGACGTTTGTGCAATATTGGTCGCTAATATAATGTATGTGGTATATTGTGTATATATTTTGTTAATGTGTGTCTTGATAAAACAGCATATACTATGATGTTTACAAATACAGAGACACATACACATAGTTGTAATATGAATTTCAAGAGTAAACCTAAAAACTTGCAGATACAAACGTGTATATTGTAAAGTCAGAAAGCCAAAAAAGAAAAGAGTAAGAAATAAGTAACTGAATAATCAACAGATAATTTGATAAATTCAGAAATGAATACATGATAAACATGAAGATGCAAGCCTAACTAAATGAATAGAGGAATGAAAGAATAATAAATAAATAATATAAATAGAATTAATAAGTTAATAATTAAATTAAGTAAAGAAGAACTTAAACTGTAGATAAAGAGTGTTTCAACATTTTTGTATTATAATACATTAGTCAATCAGAAAGGAAGACACTTTTTCTTTTGTTTTTCCATTGATGAAAGACTATTTAACTAAACATGGAGAGTTATAATTACGAGCACAAATCTGGTACTATAAATCTATTCTTGCACAAAGTAAAAAAATAAAAAAAAAGGCAAAGAAGATATGCATTTGTCAGTGCCGTGTGTAAGGTTGATTTCAGCAGTTCTGGTTAACCTTTGACCTGTGACCTCTGTGTCAAATCTTCATTTTAAAATTTGACACTAGGCGTGTGCGTTCGTTTGTTTCCAAAGATTGTAATTCGTGGCTGAACTAAATCTTATTTTTTCCTTTAGTTTGGCTGAAGGCATAGTGTATTTTGGATTTAATCAAACAACGAAGCAAGTGTGTCGTTTAGCTTAATTAGTTTCGATGTAGATTTTGTACAAAGATTTGTCATAGGACTTGACGTTTTGCATGATAAAGTACTTTTGAAAAATACATTCTAGTCCGAATGCTCTTGTATCTGCAGGAGAATGTTTGTTTTTCCCGACGACTGCTAGAGCATTCTTACCTGAATGTGGAGTTCTATAACGTTCGTGGTCATACCACAAGCCTATTTGAAACATTTGTGACTATAATGTGAAATTATGTCAGGGTGCGAGTTTGTTGAAAACCTGTTCCCACATTGAAAAATAAAACACTGTACTTAATTTGTCATACCAAATATTTATGTCACCTTTATAAGGATGTGTAAATTTGTTTATAATAGTTAACTTATAAGTGTGTAAATAGTTTATTGTCATTTTAACTGATTTGATTTTCCAGAGCAGAATCCAGCAGTATTTATTATGTCATCTGAATTGTGCTATTTGATATTAATTCAATCGAAATACTATTAGGAGACATAAAAAAGTAAGTCTGTAAAATCATACAGTATTAAGTCCTTCAGTGAAATAAATCTTGAATTTCTAATTGTATTCTGGGGAGAGGAGACTGCTTATATTTTGTAGTGATTAAAAGGCAGGGAACCTTATTTTTACCCCTCCCATAGCACAGCAAAGCATCACTCATGCCTTTGGGCTATTTATGAAGGACATATCTGTGAAATCTGAAGATCGGTAATTCCCTAGAATTTGACAAATGCCCCCAAATCAGCTGTCGGCTTAGTGTGTGTTCTATGCTAGGACAATAATTCAAATCAAAGTAACAGTCACTGTAATTCCACTAAAACTTAGTTTCTAGCTCCTAAACTGTGCTTAAGGTTTTTTGATGTTATGTTTTTCTATATACCAGTGTGTTTACACAATGTTAATCTGTAGGCATGCAAACGAGACACCCTGCTTTATACCCAATTCAATACTAAGGACCACGATATTTGTGGTTTGCTTTTTATCTTGAATGTGATGGCTGTATTTACCCCATCTAATGATATGTTTAGAGAAAAATATCAGCTATTCAATGAACTGGGTGCTACAATGTCATAATGAATATTCATAAACTTATCAAATTGGCAACGGCTGTTGTTATGATGAGGCTTTGGGTTGTTCCACTTTGTTAGTGGGTGATGTCTTGAACTAATTGAGAAACATATTTTACGGACATGTTTTTCTTTTTTATGTCATTTAAAAGTGAAAGTTATTCAATCAAAAATTATTTTTAGTCTTAAATTTCACAAGAAAAATAAGATCTTAAAAATTTCACCAATAAATAATTAATTAATTAGGCGAATGTTTGACGCATCATTCAATACCCATTACCCTGTATATATAATTGACTATTCCAGTATGTTGCCGATTTGATGAGAAAGCAAATTTTTAGTGATTATTTTACTCTGGACAGGCTCTAGTATTGAATGAGTTAAAAGGAGGTTCTACAACTTGCTGTAAGCTCTCGTTGTAGCCTCATAAAAACAATTTGATGCCAGTACTTGAAAGTTAGCACACAGGCTCCCTACCTCCTTTACCCATCTATGCTGCTAATACTTTGGACTGTAATTTTATGATATCTCTATATTCAATCTGTATTCATAATTTTTTATGAAATGTAATGTCACCTTGATCAAAGAAATGCAATGTTGCTGCGTGTGGTATTCATTTTGCCTAGTTTGTAACAACTTAGAGATAGGCATTTAACTGAATTCAATGCAAAATTTCACTATACTTATTCTCTTTCCTCCAAACATCATTATTTCCCAATATTTTAATTGGCCGACACCACCACGTTTCTACATTTTCATTTTGACATAAGTGTAATTTATAGTTCATATTTTTATTATACTTTTACAGTACTGGAATTTCATTGTGTTTACATGGATTTACATGTTTGTGTAATGAACTTCTGTGCGCACAATTCAGCATGAATCATTTGGGAACGATAGCTAAACCATAACTCAGTGCAACTGCAGCTGTCATATTGGTAGAAACATGTCGAAACCCCAAATGAAGAGATCGGGGGAGGAAAACGCAGAGTGTGAGTTGCTAGATTTATTAATTGACATTTATTGAAAATTTTCAGGCAGCCCCTCACTGATGCCCTCGCTGCCACCCCTTTTGTATCAGTGGATTGGTCCCCGGGTAATGCATGTGGAATGATTTATGCATAAAACGTAGAAATGATGATGTCAAACCGGTTCAGAAATATGTGGGGACAATAGCCAAACCACAACTCGGTGCAACTGCAGCTCTGCTATTGGCAGAAACAGCCAGCTGCGATGAGCTGCATCTGGCAAAGATCCCACATTTCCATAAATATCTGAATTTCCAGATTTTTCCAGACAAAAATTTTCTGGAATTTCCAGCATTTCCAGAAATTTCATTTACTGATTTTATCATTAAGAGGAACATTTCTGGGGGTGACATTAGAATTTTGTTATTTTTCACAATTCTTTTTGGATGTGAAGGCATTGTAATATTAGGGCTTGTCCAGTAATCAAATAGCTTGAATATATTTTGTTAAAGCCTCAGGCTCGTTTGCTCCACTCTCTCACGCGTGAATTTCAAGAGATTTGGAATGCTTCCTGTGGCATCTCTTGGTTCCACCATTGTTCACACATATTTCTGAACCAGAGTGACATCACACTTTGGTACTCCTTTGTACATGTAGCTATGCCAGTCTGATGTATGAAGTGTTTTCTGTAGAATCGTATCTTAGAATACAGCAACACACTAATCCCATCTTCCAGCCAATTTCTAATCTGGATTTCAGACTCTGGTCAAAGTATTCATTTATTGATGGCTGCACATTTGTCCATCCGTTTCTACTGAGGGATTTGTGACCTGACAAGCTTTGATCACCAGAAGAAAACAGAAGTGAAGCTTAAAATCAATTCACAAGCTCTGTGGCACCTACAGTGTATGCTGTGAAAATGCAATTGCACCATTTGATTGTTTTAAGAAATGTTAAATAGACACAAAAGTGGTTGGCTTAGGAATATTTCAGTTAAATTTAAACATACTGAAAGTGAATCCTCCCCAGTTGGATGATAACGGCAAACTCTATGCAATGTCGTCATGCAGCCAGAAGTTTGCTGCATCAGTGTTAGTCTGGCTTCTAGACGTTTAGATTAATCCACCCTATATTGATAAGGAAACTGTTATCCTCGTTTGTAGTATCTATGTCCTCGGTCAACTGCTCTGACTCAAACTGGTCGCACCCGCACTGCTTCTCGGAGGGAGAAAAAGTCGCAGGGTTTGGGATCAAGACTACATCAGTGTATGACACAGACCTCCCAACCATTCTGAATTTGGAGGAAAGAATCTGTATTTTTACCATTTCCAGCTCATTTTGATTTTGATTTTCCTCTTTTTCTTGATAATTTGACTACACACTCGTATGAGAAATGGTGCATCTCCTATTTTTGTACAAAATCATCTCCTATTTTGAGTCAGAAAGATTGGCAGGTCTGTATAACATGTTAATTGTTGAATTAAGGAGGACATATCGCCTTTGATAACTAGAGTGCCAATGTTGTAGATTTCATAGAACTATGAAATTCACTTTTTGAAAAATGCAAGTATTGCCTGAACAAATGATGAATTGTTAATAACTGCTAAAAAAATGTATTCTATGATGATTTAAAATTTCTGACTTATGTTTAGTGTTCTATAATGTAACATATTTGAACACAAAAGCAGCTATATTGAGTGTGACATGAGGTATGAATTTGATTTTATTTATTTCTAGAGTACATTGTAGATAGACTGACGTTTCATACTAAATATTAGGAGATGTACATATCTATTTTGCTGATGTGTGAATTAATAAAGATGAGAGTTTGTTTATTAAGAAAAAAAACCAATGTGTACTGTAATTTTCTTGTGATTTAATGTGCTATAAATGGAGAAACTGATGCGTGTGCAGGCCTTCAACTGGTCCTACTTTTCCTACTTTTTTGTGAATCCTAATTTTATTATTTTCCCTGTAAAATCCTTATTTTCCTACTTTTTCCTACTTTGTTTAAAAAATACAAAACAACAACAAAACAAAAAAAACTTTGCAATAGGTTTGATATTTGTTGAGTAGTCTTTACAGGCTGTTGCTGAGAGAACTGTAACTACCATCATCACCTGTTTGTGAAGGAAAATTCATTTCCGCTTTTTCGCCAATCTTAAAATTTTTCTCTGTGTATTGCGCATTTTTCCATTTTCTTAGTGGTTACTACTCTAAACACTACTTATAAAAATCCTGCTTTCCTCTTACTTTGGTATCCTTCTTTTCTCCTACTTTTTGGAGAATTTTGCTCCTAATTTTCTCCTACTTATTCAACCAAGCAAAGCTGAAGGTCTGGAATCGAGAATATTTTAACAAATGATACTGACATACATGTTGATAAATGTATTATAGGTGGATATATCTAGAACAAAATACCTATCTTCCGACTGGGTTAAATCAAAAAGATACTAAATACAGAAAAAGTTCTTGATGTTCATCAAATATGTGTGTAAATAACTAAATATTTAATGATAATAAGGATAATGATAATAATAGTAAGAGTGATAACAATAACACAATAATATGAATACTACTAGTAATACTGATGATGATTATGATTTTTTTTTATTTGTATAATGTTTAATTTTACTATTTAATTCATATCTTTATGTACTTTTTTGAAATTATTATTATTATTATTTGTAATGTTTAATTTTACTATTTAATTTATATCTTTTTGTACTTTTTTTAATTATTATTTATCTTAATGGTTTTTCAAGAAAGATAATAAATAGAAATTGCAGAGAGGGGTAGAAAGAAACAAAGAAAGTCAGACAAATGGACGGATAGATATATACAATATCTCTTCAAAATTTCACTGAACAATAGAAGACTTGCATTTAATACACATGTGATCGGTTTCTCGTTCATGTAGTGAGCATTTCCTCCCGAAATAAATAAAGTAAAAAAGAAGTGCTGGATGGCGCAAGTGGCACAGGGGATAGAACAAGCCCTCTCGAGACCGAGAAGTCATAGTTTGTAAAACGAAGTAACCACTTTGCTGAGCCTGCGCCATTTTGGAAAATTATAAGGTATTATACCTAATCACTCATTAAACGCATCCATGCAATGCCCGGTCGATTTCCACTATTGTGTTGATCGAGAAATATCGACCAGACATCGCGGATATAGTTAGTCTCCGTAAAAATGTTGATGCAGACCGTAATATGGATATGCATTTTAACGTAAGAACTGGCGTGCAATTTCGCGCTATTTATGACATGTCAGTGCGTATACGACCTGTAAATAACGTGCAAAATGACCCGTTTCATGATTCTATGCTAATATTATAGATATGGCAGGGGTCGCGCTTAACGTTTTTAAATAAATTTATATAGGCCTAGCCAGGAACGAACACTAGTTAGCTTAAATTTTGGGTAGTCCGCCAGAATTCTGACCAGCCCTCCCCAAAAACTGAATACTCTTCATAACGTTTCATGCAACGCTAAATTAATATTTTGGCTAGCCATGCAGACTAGTTACTTTAGATTTTTTTAAAGACAGTAGTTAGCTTAAATTTTGGGTAGTCGCCAGAATTCTGACCACGAGCCCTCCCCAAAAAACTCGCAATACTCTTTCCATAACGTTTCACCGCAACGCCTAAATTAATATTTTGCTAGCTCAATTGCAGACTAGTTACTTTAGATTTTTTTAGACTATTAGCTTAAATTTTGCGGTAGTCCGCCAGAAATTCTGACGAGCCCTCCCCAAAAACTGACAATACTCTTCCGATAACGTTTCACGCAACGCTATATCAATATTGCTAGTCATGCAGACTAGTTGTACTTTAGATTTTTTAGAGTTCAATTGTAGTCGCCGTAGATTTTTGCTAACCATTGGCTAGCCGGGCTTATGGATGCAGCGGGCGGCGAACCCGGGGCTGGGGGCAGGGGGGGGGGCGGGGGCGCCAAAATTGGATAGCGAAAAAAATGCCCTTTTTTCAAAACGAAATGTGGGCCCTTTGTGAAATGACGCATGCCCCTTTTTTCAAAAATGAAATGTGCGCTTTTGTGATTATGACGCCTTTTTTAGTCTACTAATATTTGTTGTCGAATTGTCTTCTTTATATTCATTTTTTATTTTCATTTTTGGCCCCTAACGGGGCAGCGTATACGGCCTACAAGTAGACATAATCAGGTAAATTATATTCAACAAGCATTTTGTGGCTAAAAAGGGCAATTTAGCATACTCCTCTTAATGGCCCTCATGTGTAGCAAAATTATTGCATGCTACTGTTTGCCCCATCCCAGCCCCCCCCCCCATTTTAATGAAGACAAATAATGGCCTTTTTTCTTAGAGTTTGAAATGTGCCTGTACTTGGTTTGGAGTGGCCCATACTGAGTGCAGTGACACCTTTATATACGCACATTCGTCACTGGAGGTGATTTTCTTTTCTTTTGTTATTGTTTATTCTATGTATTTTTGCCTCTGACTGTCTGATGGGGCACATAATAGAGAAAGAAAATACTTTGTTCAAAGAAGAGGCACATTATGTACCCAGAAGGGACATTTGGCCTCTCATCTTATAGCCGTCTGCGGTTGGAAAAATTGGGCCCTCTCCATTTTTTTTCGTGATTACATGGCCCTATTTTATATACTCTTTAAGCGATAAAAAGTGTTTTTCGTGAGGTAACTTCCCTACGGTCGCCTTTTCTTCAAGAATGCTCCTTTTTCTTCAGCAGAACTTCAAGTATTCGCAATGTGCATCATGACTTTGTAATTTATAACGAAACTAGTTTATCATCTCCGCCCTCACTAACGTATTTGGCCATTGATTCTTATAGATTCGTTTGATGTTCTTAATCTTCTTAACACAATGCAAAAAATCTGAGTTGTAATTAGCGCCATGCAGAACAGACCACAAAGCGAGTTTTACAACTTAAAATTTCAATTTTTACCAAAACCGCTCGCTCCAGTCGCTACGCTCGCTCGCGAGGTAGATATATGTATATTTCCTGTTTTAATGATCAGAAATCCCATTCAAAAAGGTTTTGCTCAAGTTACATTACCGTGAAGAAACAGCTACTTCAAGCAGAAAAGTTTGATCTAGACAGATGTTCTTTATTTTTTTAAATACTACAAAAAATGCTGTTATTAGCGCCATAATAGGCCCAAAGCGAGTTTTACATCTGAAAATTTCCAATTTTTCCAACACCGCTCGCTCGCGATAGATACATGTATATTTCATGTTTAAATGATCAGAAATCCCCTTCAAAAAGGTTTTGCTCACGTTACATTACCATGGCCCTGGGAAGCGGGGGTGCTGGGGGTGCTGAAGCACCCCTGGAAATTTTTCAGGGGGTGCGCAGCACCCCCTAAAAAATTGTATGTATGTATTAATGCTTTGTTTACACAGCCGACAGCCACAATGATGCTTTCACACAGACAGACAGACACAGACACAGACAGACAGACAGACAGACAGACAGACAGACAGATACACACACACACACACACACACACACACACACACACACACACAACACACACACACACACACACACACACACACACACACACACACACACACACACACACACACACACACACACACACACACACACACACACACACACACACACACACACACACTACATATCATAAAAACCATAGTAGAATTTTTGTGATGAAATGCTTTTTCAGTTAGAAGTAGCTTACATTTTCCGTAAATGTAGTAAGTGCATGGACTATCTCTTATATTACTTGCTAGATTGTAAAAAAAAAAAAACAGGACCTTTGTAGAAATTTTGAAAATTTGGTTGTAATAATGAGGAAAATGATAATTAGATGCTGAAGTTGTATCATAGTTATGAATATTACAATTAAGTGAAAATAAGAAGATATATGGTGAGGTATTTGGTGTTGTGAACAAAGAAATATATAAATTGCAACGTTACATGATAATGATTTAAATCAGAGATATCCAGAATATTCACTTGGGTAAAGAGTGTGTGCAATAAAAGAAGAATAGAGAAATTATTCGGACAGTTTTACTTTTGTAATTGGAAACATTCTTGTAAAACATGCAGATTGCATTTCCTCTGAATCTTAAAATGTTTCAAAATTTCTGAAAGATTATGTTTTCGGCGAATTTTTATTTGATTCTGAGTTAAATACATTGTATTACTATGACATAAAATGATGTTTACAAACAAGTTCTGTTTAGAAAAAGAAAATCTGATTCTTAAATTGGTGTATACCATACATTTTAAGAACTTTTCAATTTGTCGTTTCTTTTTAGAGGAGGGGAGGTAAAAGTAGGAAAAATGTGACAAATTTCGGCGCGCTCTGCGCGCAAATTGCAGAAAAACATATGCTAACTATTTTTCTCGCAAAGCGCACAAAAAAATGGAAAATTGTGTAATATAAGTTAAATGGTTTTATAGTGCCTTGCGCTGCTTTTTAAACATAGATTTTGCAATTTGTTAGGGTTTTTTTTGGGGGGGGGGAGGGGAAGGGGACAATTACGTTAGCCCAATATTTTCATCGGTGAGTTAATAAAATGGCACAATTTTCGACGCGCTTCGCGCGCAAAAGCAAAAGCAGGCTAACGCAAAGCGTATTTTGGCATTACAAGAATTTGTCAATTTTGGGAAGAGGCAATATGAAAAGATGTCCAAATTTTCGGCGCGCTGCGTGCGCAAAATCGAAGTGATATATATGCTAAAAATTTTCTCGAAAAGCGCGTAAAAAAATTTAACATTGTGTGTATATGCAAGTTTAATTGTTTTGTAGTGCCTTGTGCTGGCTTGTTAAACATATATCTTTTCAATTTGCTGGGGTTTTTTTTTAGTATGTTTGCTCCAATATTTTTGTTGGCGTGGTAATAACATTGAAGATTGTGTAAGTTAAATTTGTTTTAGTGCCGAAGGCTCAAGTGAGCTATTGCGATCGCTTTTTGTCCGTCGTCCGTCGTTCGTCGTTCGGCGTTCGGCGTTCGTCGTTCGGCGTTCGGCGTGCGTCGTGCGTCGTGCGTAAACTTTTACACATTTTCAGCTTCTTCTTCAAAATGCATGATTGGATTTGGCCCAAATTTGGCAGGAATGATTGTTAGGGGGTGGGGATTCAAGGGTCCTCAAATGGTATACCTGCCCCCCTGGGGGCCCAGGGGCAGGACCCTAAAGGGCCAAAAGTAGGTAGTTTTCAAACATCTTCTTCTCTAGATCCAGAAATAATTTAGTTAAGCCACTTTGTGTGTAGATACCTCTGTATGTGCTGAATTAATGTTCCTCATGAAAATGCCCAGGGTGGCCCCGTTTGGCCCGTAAGGGGAGCAAAAGTTTGGGGATAGGGCCCTATGGGAATAATTCACATTCACATAAATGGATTTAGACCAAACTTGGTGGGAATGATCCTCAGGGGGAGGGGATAGAGGGTTCCTGGAATGGTACACCAGGCCCCCCTGGGTGCCCAGGGGGTAGGGCCCA
>JZLH01S0060140.1:46264-63830 GCA_001188425.1 Eucidaris tribuloides | reverse complement strand
AATTTCTGAAATACTTAGATTGTAATTGTTTCACCTGGGGTGAGCAAATATTAATCCCAGACGTACCATTCACGGAAAAATGACAACTTCTAAAATGTCTCTAAAATATTCCATAATTATGTGAATGAGTGTATGAATAATAATATACATGAGTCTAATGCATAAAAATTGTCATAATCATGAATGCATATAGTATACATTTGTGATCGTAAATACAATTTACATAATAGTATATGATGAACACACATGCACGGAAAGTAAGCTAGTAGACTAGAAGATTTTTTTGAAAGTATAAACGATCACTTTAATTCTAACCAAACTAAGTTTGTACATCCTTTACTTCGCCAAAAGGTTCTTATATGGTATGTTGTTCTATACCGTTAGAGTATTTACCCAGTTTTAATTTTGAAGCATGGAAAAGGGATGCCCTGCCTTTAACCCGTTGGAGACAACTTCTTTCACCATAACACGCCTTGTCCATAGACTTCAACCCAAGATATCTTGTACTTAGTCTCTAACGGGGTAACAATCATGTAAAACCATTGATAAGATAAGATAAGACAAGATAAGATAGATCGGTTTATTTTACCTAAAATAAAATCCGGAGATTAAAACAGCCATGTTACAAAATAAAATGAAATGATAACACCGGTAAAAATACAAACAAATTAAAATTGATTGCATGAAGTACGGATTTAAAATACACGTACAGTTATTAACAGAATTCCACGTATTATGATATACATGTATGATGCATACTAACTAAAAACTGCTCAACACGGAAAAATATATAATACTGCAGATAAAAAAAACGTATAAAACTTGGGTTGGTTAAGGCAAGATAATGCACATTGGAATAAATTATAGAATAAGATTTATGTTCCATTTGGAATGGATTTAAACTACATTAAACTAAACAAAAACTTAAATGCGACTTAACAAATAAATAAGAGAAACATAATTAATTAAAAAGAGAATGGTATTACGATATTGAGTTCAATAACTTAATGGTTGGATATTTGTTAATCTAATACAGTATATGGTTTCAAGAGTACATGTATGCAATTGGTGTTGGACGTTTCTCTAATCTGATATTGGAAGGCTTGATGGAAGGAACAAGACCAAGGGGAAGAGAGAGAATACCATGAAGTGATAACATCAAGATGTGCACATCTGTAACAACTTAGGAGGAAGCCAAGAGAATATCACGAGACAGATTAAAATGGAGAGCTATGGTGGCCAAGCTTGGTCTCGAAGAGAGCACAAGATGATGATAATACGTCGCTTGTCCGGCAGAAGGCCCTAGCATTATGTTCCCGGCAAAAGCGCCTTAGCAGTAAATTTTCTGTAATTTGAGAAATATTGCCTTATTTGATATTTGCACTTAAAGGTTAGTGGCATGATTGGGAACACTTGAAAATGCCTCAAGAACCAAATGAGTTGAAATAAACACAACAAAAAAAGTAACTACCCCCATTTTCAACATACCATAACTTTTTAACAAAACAAGTTTGTGCAAAATAATTTGGCGAGAGTGTTCCTACACTCATTGACTAACTTCTGTGTGAAAATGTGATTGGTCAGTTGGGTCATGCATGAATGAGCATGCATTAAAGGTGAAAATGCCACTTTTCAAAAGTCACATGATTCATCTCTTATGCCAAAATAATGGTAAATAATGACATTTTTCCCCTTATTTATAAAGTGTGCTCACTAAACCATGTCATGGTTACAAACTCTTATGTTCGTACAACACGTAAAGATAAATTTTGCTAAAAAAATTCGGATTTAAATTTTGCAGTAAATTTAATGGATTTTACAATTTCAAAATCGAGAAAGGGTGCATATTTTTAAATTGCGCTCACCGAAGCGTAAAATATGCAAAAAGTGTCAAAGGAGGTATGAGGGGATCAAACGATAGATGATTAACATAAATAGCGACTAAATCATTCCGCAGAAACAGAATTTGTCAAAATCCTGCATCAAACCCCCCCAAAATTGACCGCTTGTGACTTTTGAAAAGTGACTTTTTGCCTTTATATGTGCTCACTCATGCATGACTTGACGGACCAAATCACAATTTTCTCAAGAATTTAGTCAATTAATGCAGGAACATCCTTGCCAAATTATTGTGCCAACACCGTTCTTTTTTAAAGTTATAGTACATTTGAAAAGGGGTTAGTTACTTTTTTGTTGTGTTTATATACCAACTATACGCTAGCAGGAGTGGATCTCCTACCTGGGAGGATTTCTCTGTAATTTGTTTACTTAAGGAGAATCAAGCATAAACATAGGAGTATCTTATTTTTTTTTCCGGGGACGATAAAAATAAGCCCCATAGAGAGCCACACAGGTTTCCGTGCTACAAGTGATATTGACATTGTTAATTTTAGAATGAGTCAAAATTTGACTACCAGATTTTCACAGGAGAATCCTTGCATAGTTTACTTGATTCTAGAGTAGTTTCAGCCTAAGTTGAGGACTACCCCCAAGCATGTCATTTACCTTTAACATACTGACAGAAGGATTTAAAAACATCACACTACTTTGAATTCATGTAAAAAGAGTCAATGGTTTTTCAAGTTAGAGGCATTTAAAGGTTAACGCCTTCTGCTGGGAACATTTGCTAGGGCCCTTCTGCGGGCGCAGCCCCGTCGTATGAGATCATCATACACCAAATGAAAATAAAAAATCCCTACACTGACAATAAACATCAATAATATATGTGTGCGGGATGTAGTCACCTGCAGTTAATAGTTCTTCGTGCTCTATTAATGGATCAACGTGACTGAGCTACAAGGATGTTTGTGCGTGCGTGCTTTTGAATTTTGAAAAAGGAAGCGCAAATGTTTTCAATAGACTGGCTATTCCGTGTTAATAATATATGAAGAGTTCATACTAACAAAAGGGGCTAAATTTCTTTTCTACGAAAAATGAGTTATTAACATTGTCACGTTCCAAACTAGGCTTTACTACCAAACGTGGGATCAAACTGGCTGGAGGAAATACGAATTATAGTGTATTTGAACTTACTTTTTTGGATGTGCTAAATCTACATGTATCATAGAGGTACTCACCTCCAAAATATGATATGTTCAAATGCTGGATTTTTTTAATTTTGATGACCCAGAAAATGTGACTCAACTTGATGCTTATTTCTAACGACTCAGAAAATGTGTGACCCACTCTCCTTGACTTGTTGATTTCTATATTACACTTTTTCATGATATTTTGTTAATAAACCAAGAATTTTCTTTTTTACGATAGAGACGTCTTCATGTACAGCCCATTACAATTTTGGCGGTCATCAAAATTTGTTTGCTTCATTTCTGTCAAATTGTCGAAAGCCTTACTTTTGACGGAGGTATTAAACGTGACAGGTATGTGTATCTTCTTTCAGAAGTGTACCACGGTCAGTGACGGTGTCTCTCAAATTGTTTTCGAAGCCTGTGTCCACATTTCCATTGAAACGCCACGTTCTTGAGCGAACACATGATACCACGCAGACCTATATCCGTGATCTATTTGACCTATTAGGGCAGTGGATCTCTCTTACATGCCTAAATTAACATGTGTGTATAGTTCATAGAAGAAATACACCATTTAACAACCAGTAGCAAAGTATAGGAGCTAAGAACTCAATTTTGTTAAAATAATAGTGACAGTTGGATAATGATTTAAATGATTGTATTACTAGTCTAACTTCAGACCCTTGTCCTTTTTGAGTGTTCATCTGATATGATTATGTGAAATTTATATACAAGTTACGAATGAGAATGTGCATGCTGGGTAAATGTCAAATAATGTACTATAGGCTATAGATCAGTATTCATAGGCCATTAGATGAATACTAAAATAATGTTACTGAATTGACTCACGTCAGTTAACCTCGGGCAGAGACCAAACAGCAGTTAGTGTTTTGGTCATTTTTCAAATTCTAGATGATAACTGATCTTCAAAATTCATAGTCACGTCATACATAAGACATCTCGGGCCATAAACGAAAGTTTTGTTGTGATTTGGGTAAGCTGAAAAGAGACTCCCTACCTTCAAATTTGTCTTATTTTAAGCGTACTCATTTTTTGTTCTTCACAAGTAGCCTAAGAGCATGTTTGATGTTTTTTGAAAGGCTACAAAAGAGAACTTGTAACCTTAAACCTTCATCATTAAGTCGAACTCTGACAGACACTTCGTCTAATTGACAGTAAGAATGACGTCATTTACACATTGAGAACCAGAAGGACTCTATCGCTGTACAATGTCGGTGACGTTGGCGCCCTTCTGGTTGTTATCAGCTATTGAGGCGACGCCCGTCGGGCCCTCAACTGATGAAAATAATGACGAAGAGTTTATCGTTTCGTTATTTGTTTTCCCGCGTTTTTGTTGCATGACAGTGTATTAGCCACACATATTATGTGTTACTAAATATACTGCCTTTTTAGAGCATTTAGCCTATCATTATTCACTGCAAAAATGGTGTGTTAAATTTAAAGACAGAGTTTTCAATTTGCAGAGGATACCGTTGTTGTTCAAATTTGATCCATTGGAAAAAATAGGTAAAAATACGGTGTTCAACATTTTGGGTTGTACGATCTAAAGTAGATAGGCCGAGGTCATGTGCTCAAGTTAAATGTGTATGGCAGGGGCGTCCATCCATGTTTCGGATTGGGGGAGCAAAAGTGAAAAAAAATCCAAAATTTTCGACGCGCTTCGCGCGCCAAATTATAATACAGAATTTTGCGCGCCAAGCGCGCCGAAAAATTGACAATTTTGTATGTTTAATAATATTTTTATGCCATGTTTAATTGTTTTATAGTGCTATCCAATTCTTTTTAAAACATATATTTGCATTGCGTATTATGAATTTTTCAAGTTGTCAAAATTATTGGGGGGGGGGGGGCATATCGATAAGTGTGCCCCCATGCATGGCATATTCTAGATTTCGGGCGGTGGCTGTAACTTTAACCCGCCAAGTGTTGAAATGTGAAGAATTCTGAAGTTTCCGGGTAGCTAGCTGAGGCTAGTTGGCACTGGTCCAGCTTTACTTATGTTTGTTTCTGACCCGGTGCAAGCTTTGATTAGCAGGGAATATCGTGTTTACGTAACCATGGTAATGATACAAGAATATCGTCTGGCAACCAGCCTATAGTGTAACAGTCGCGTAAATTCAAAATGGTAAACGCGTCGTAAATGATGCGTTTATTCAATTCGAGTTTTTAATTGTTTTCATTTTCACTAAACTGACAATTCTGCCACAAAGTCTTGTGTGAGGTTTAGATAAGTGTGAATGGTTGCATTATGAATAATTTCAAATACTTTCCTGGATTGAGCTCATTTCGGCGTGTGCAAATAATGAACACAATCTTTCATACGAAAGAAGCTCATGGCAAAAAAAAACAAACAAAAAACACACGCACCTAATTTCGAGATAAGGACATTTCTCTTGGCATCTGAAGTAATCATTTTTGTGTTTGAATGACACCCAAGGTGTTAAAGTACCACCGCTGATATCTGTATTGAGGAAACAACCCCGTTTTTGCAGTGAATACAGCTGTTGTAATGCACACCTCATAAAGGTGGTCCCGATACTGATGCATGTGCAGTATAATGTAACCCTTCCAATCTCGAGTTAAAACTCATATCACACTACGTTTCTTTATAGTCCCGTCGCTGTCAACAAAATTGAAATATTGCCGATCAACCTAACAATTATGCCGCAGAAAATAAATGAGAACTGATGCAGACCAGGAGCGGTGCCAGGGTAAAATCCTAGGGAGGGCGATAACTCGTCACCCGACTGGCAGAAGGGCGTTAGCAAATGCTCTAAGCAGAAGGGCGTTAACAGTCCGGCTGGCAGAAGGTTGTGAGCAAATGCTCTAAGCAGAAGGGTGTTAACAGTAAATTGCTTTAAGTGATAGGCTAACATTGTGGAGCTTCAATTTAAAAATGGTCAAACTTTGATATCTGAGCTACATAGTAGTGTTCAAATGGACAAATAAACGCCATAGAATACAAAAGTTTGGAAAGTTACACTGCCAATGGCAAGTTATTCATGAATAAACATTTAAAACTCGGGGCGAGTTTTGATAGCCTAGGTGTATACACAGTAAGTCTATGGGAGGAAATGTGCAAGTGAATCTGGTCAACTTACGATTTTCACTTTTTTAAAGCACTAAATAATCATTTTGAAATACAAGTTCTACAGGGCTTCATTTTTAGACCTCATCAAAGACACTGGTAGCATGGGGCATCATGTGGCTCAGATTGTTTTAACTGTGGTAAATGTTAGCCATTACCTGTAACGTGACAACCATTGGCTTATTTCACATGAAATCAAAGTATTGTGATCTTTTAGATCCTTCTATCAGTACGTAAGGCGAGAAAATGGAATAAGCCTATGGATTTCAAATTAGAGGCAATTTACTGTTAACGCCCTTCTGCTTAGAGCATTTGCTAACGACCTTCTGCCAGCCAGACTGTTAACGCCCTTCTGCTTAGAGCATTTGCTAACGCCCTTCTGCCAGCCGGGTGACGAACTATCAACAGGGGCGAACATGTGAAAAGTCTCTGAATTTTACGAACACTGCAAAAACTCTGTGATTTTATGTATTTTGAAAATTTTAGGGGATGTCTGCCGCCCCCTTCCACCCCCTGGTCCCGCTCCTGCTGTAGACTTCATCAAGAGAACACTGAAGCTCCCTCCTTTCTATGGAGCGGCGCTAGAATTTACATGTCACCCAGGCGCGTTCGTTGACAGGTGGTATTGTCGTATAAAGAGCAATGCACCGTAATGCGGCGTAATATATTAAATATGAAATTGCATTACCACGCGTAGTGTTCGCTAACAAAATACATCCCCCTCATCATCTCCTCCACAACAACAAATTGATAAGATAACATAAATGATCAAAAAGTAATCTCACCACGTTAAGGAGTTTATATGCACATAATTCTATCTTGAGTAGGGTTAAGATGCGACTCAATATGGCTTAAATGAATGAGAGCATAGCGTGAAGGTTAGTCGCTTACTTTGGCAGAAGACTGTAAATTGAAGAATGTGAATATTCTTGTAAATTTAATACCCATATGGCGGTGCAGCATGTTTATCCAGTGACTAAAACATACGTATAAACATGCATGTAAAACATGTTGCTGCTTTTATTTTATGGATGCGTTTAACTTTGAAGTCAAAGTCCAATTTTTAATTCATTGTTGCCTACATGTAATATTACGTGGTTACCAAATTTTCCTTTCACTCTGTTCTCACTGTTCTCTTTGACAATTCGTGTCTTTATTGGAAGTCGTCTAGCTCTTGTTTTATTATGTATTATGCAATTGTCTTGTGTAGCGTTAACATGATCCTACCATTATACTGGCTTCAGTAGTCTCTTTGCATTTGACCATGGGTGTCGATCGGGGAGGGGGGGGGGGGGTAGGGAGGGCGGGGCACGTATCCCCCTCTCGATTTTTTTTTCCTGGGGATCTCCCCCTTCGATTGTTAAAACTTGATGTTATTGTTTGTATTTTCTTGGCATTTTGGATATGGCATTATTGGGAATAGCAAAACCTATTCAGAAGATAAGTATGATTGAAATAGATTGGGAGATTTCAAAGTCACGCTTTCCACCTTTTTAATGAAAGCATGTATCCTCGGGACGTTGTTCTTGTTTTTTTGTTTTACCCCGCACGAGGGTATTTTATTTCACCATCCCATGTCCCTCCCATTCGTCACATTACATCTCCGCTACTGATTTTGACTGAATAAACATCAGACAATATCCTTTCAGCCTGGTTGTACAGTTCAGTAAGTGTGAATGTCGTTGTAAATATTTCTATTCATTTGGTTCCTGAACTATTTTGCACTCGCCCTCTTCGATCGTAAAAGTCCCCATGATATCCAGGGTGGTGTCATTAGCATTTTAAAGAGATATAACCGGTAATCCGTACGTATGAAGCGAATAATGCGTATCAATTTGTATTTTGAAATATTCATCCTTCATCTCCTCCAAACACGGTATCATTTTAATGGCTTATCATTGACAAGCGAAGAATATAATATATTCGATATTAAGTTCCTCTTATTACGGTAATTACCCGTGAGACACTTTTCACGTGCATTTTTCATCGTTCTCATTTTAATGTTCGACACCAATGCTGATATGGGACCACTTCCAAACGCTCATCATTTCTGCAATTATGTCAACGTTGATATAAACTTGATTACATATAGACGTAATTTGCATGCCGTCCTCCAACGGTTGTGTCCCCACGCCCCTCCCGGAATCTCAGGCGACGAGTTCAGGTGGCGTGTCGTTAACAAGGGGGAACTCAACAGCGCCATGCATCAATAATTGAAAATGGGATCAATCAGTGTCAAATTGGCACACGTACTGAAGTTTAAATCGTTTTTACGTCTCACGAACAGAAAATCATTTTGTGATACGTCTCACTAATATCATTTCCAATCTTAAAGGAGCATGTAGTCGGCAACTAACAGGAATAAGATAAGAAACATTTTGGGGTAACTGTCAGTTCCTGCAAACCAATCAGATCGCACGTGCGCTGGCCTTAAGCTGACCTGACGTTATCTATGCATGCCGCCCGACGCGTGTTAATCGCGCGTATTTCTTGAATCGATAAGCTCCTCCTCCTGTAGCTGTTTCGGCGATCTTCTTCTATGGAGAAATTTCGCGTAGACGTAAAATTAACAGAAATTTAATAATTGATAGGGCCTTGCTGAGGGTAGGTGTCACACAGTACCCCTTATTAAGGCTTTATCACCATGTACCATAATTCCCACAATACTCACAATGTCACTTTTTGTTAATTTATTCACGGCTACATTTTCTTTTAACTGAAGAGCATTACCGAAGATTATGCGGCAAATTACTGTTAACTTGTCTTGATTATTTTTACAGATGTATTTTGTCAATGATTAGCTGTGGCATGGAGGTCTCTCTTTATACTTCCATGGCTGTGGTGAACATGACGAGGTCATTAGAGTATACATGGAATAGCAAACGTGATATTCAGATTATTCTTCTCCTCCTCAAGTGACATATCTAGTGATGTTGGCGACCATGAAATGCCAGGCCTTTCTATCCATTGCCAGTCTAAAAAGCTCAGTCTTTTCCATTCCGATCCATGTTGCAATGCTCTGCAAAAAACGTTGTTCTTAGACGTCCTCGATCCCTCTTTCCTGCTATCTTCCCAGTGAGAAACAAGCAATCCAAATTGCCTTTCCTCATACAGTTGCCTGAAAAGTCCAGGTGCTGTTTCTTAACTGCTTTTAATTAAATACGTTGTGTGCCTGCCCTCTTCAAAAACGACTATGTTTGAGGTATGACTTACTGAACATTTAATGTTGATACGGTAACGGTTTGGTGTACATTTTCATTGCGTTAAAGCTGTACAGTCTAACAATGCCTTTCTCTCACTCCAAGGGGGAGAAATGTAACAAACCTGGTGTTTAAGGATATTTTCCGTGTTCAAAAGACATCCAGTGTTGAAAGTCAACACCATGCCTCCTATCTATGCTTGCCAATACCACGGGTAATAAAGGTAAATGACATGATTGGGGGGGGGGATGTTCTCAACTTGGGTAAAACTATTCTATAATCAAGTAAACTATGCAAGAACAGTATGCCTTGTGAAAGACAAATTTGTTGTGCAGCTTTCTATATGGGATTTAATTTCTCACTAATCTCCCGGAATCAAGTATACTACATGTTTAAAGTTTCTGGTGTGAAAATTGCTTGCATTTCATGCATTTCCTCTTATTTCCTCTTATTTCATTTCATTTCATTTCATTTCATTTATTTCAACCAACCAATGATAAACATATATAATACATTACATTTGGCAGTTTGGGTATACAAAAACATGGGGTTAGGAACCCCTGAAGTTTGAATAACAAACTTGTAGGTGGGGTACCGACCATGCAATATATGTAAAGCCACCGCACACTACACGAATCAGTCGCACGACCGCCGACCCCGGATCCGAAACAAAAAAGCGCTTAAATATTTCGTACTCGCTGATTTATTTCAAGATCCAAGGTCGGCAGGCGCGCGACCGAAAATCGTGCAGCGCGCGACGGCCTTTATTCACAAATTATAATTTACACAATAAAAGCAACTAAAGCAACTGGAAATGTACATATAATAACAAGGAAGAAGAAGAAGGAAAAAAAGAGACCTACAAGAGGGGGGGGGAGTTTAAACACAACCGTAACATTATGAAACAAATGGAGAATTGTATATTTTGTAATTAAACTGGATGTGATTTGTATTGCATGAGCATACCAGTCTTCAAAAGTTTTTTAAATTTGTCACCAGTTTTACTTAATTTAATATCATCATCTAGATCATTCCATAGCTTGATTCCATTACAGCGTGAGGAATTTTGGCTGATTGTAGTTTTCGGTAAGAATTGATGAAATTCTGTGCATTGACGAGTAAAATATGAGTGATAAGAAGCATTTGTTTGAAAAATTCCATTGAATATATCAGGCAAGGTATTTGAATTATATTGGTACATAAAGATATAAGTATACATAAGAACCAAATCAGAGATTTTCAAAATGTTACATTCAGAGAATAAATGATTTGTGTGACTATTGAATGGAGCATTACAAACTGTTCTTATTGCTTTCTTCTGAATAATAAATAAGTGGTGTAAGTGAGTTTAAAAAAAAAAGCTGTGACGGCGAAAACTTTTGTGTAGCTTTCAAGGGGATCAATTTCTATCAGGCCCGGAGATTAATTCAATACTGCTAAGCAAATGCTTGTTTTACTTCGTAAACAAATTCAAGAAAATCATCCAGCCTTAATATACAACATAGCCAGTCTATAATAATAATATTGGCATATGTTTTAACTCATTTGATTTTTTTTAGGCATTTTTTGATCTCTCTCAATCATGTCACTGCCCGCTAGTATATGATTATAAACGTCCAAACTCCGAAATTAAAACTGACAGTTGCAAGGTCTCATTAAGGTAATTTGGTCTTTTCTGAATGGATGGATGGCCAGATGGCCGAGGAAAAAAAAACCGTGGCGCCTGTCCGATAGGCTTGAGCAAATTTGTTTACGTAAATTAACATAAAAACACGCACAGCATACCTGTGTCCGTGCATATCTTCATAAGTTTAAGTAAAGTTATATTCCTTTTGAATTTTAAGATGAAGTGGAGGTTCAATTTTAACATTAGCTAATGCCACTGTGTAGGGTAGACATATATTTAAGTTTCTACTCTCCCTTTGAACTAATTTTGTGATATTATTTTTGTTTACACTATACGGACAACACTGAGGTCAAATTACCATTTTTGCCCGTTTTTGTCCGTTTTCCCGACCTTTATGCAAATGTGTACAACTCTGATTGCCGTAGAATCAAAACCTTATACGAAAGCTAAAGGGGAAGTAAATGCTTGGGAGAAGTAAAAATGCCTCAAGACTCATACGAAATGAAATATATACCAATAGTTGTACACTGGCTAGAGTGTACCCTCCCTACTCAAAAGTATAGCTTCCAACAAACAACAAACGCCCATACATGTATGTTCCTCTGAAGTGCTCTCAGAAAGATGACCACACCCAGCGAAGTTAAAATTGTTTCCTGTCTTCATAAGACAGTGGTAAGGAGAATGCGCCCCATATTTTACACAGGGCCTTTACAAGTTCTAATTTCTTATTCTTTTTCAATTCTAAAGGTGGTTTGCTATTGCAAATATCCTAAAATTAACTGTTATGTGACTTTTCAGTATATTAAGGCCATCATCTTTAATGAGTAGCCTCATCCTCATTACCATGCACTGTCTTATGAAGATAGGAAACACTTTCTTCTTTGCTGGATGTGGTCTTCTTTCTGAGACCGCTTCAGAGGAACATATCATGTCAAAGAGGAAATGTATGACCATGAAATTTTCACCGAAGAATCCGTAAAGAGTGTACTTGTTTCTTGGCGCGCTGGGTCCTAAATTGAGGACTTACTTCCATTTTTGCTATTTCCCTTTATATAAATGTATGTACATAGCATTTACACCATCTACACACTAAGAAACATAGGCTCAACTTTGCACCCTTAAAGGTGCAGACCAATGTCACACTGGGAGCACCTTTAAAAGTGCAACTTTGCACCTTTCTGAAAAGTGCAAAGTTGCACCCAAAAGGTGCAAAGTTGCACCCAAAAGGTGCAAAATTGCACCGTAGAAAATAAAAATAAAAAGTATTCTTTTTCTTGCAAACTGTGTGTTTTTGTGTGTGAACCGCAATTTACGTTCATTCCAGTGCTATTTATAGTATTTACATTATAATACACTTAGTTAATTATCATTTACAAATATTTAAGACCTCGAACAAATATGACCTTACCGGGGCTCGAACCTGCGACTTTCCGCACGTGAGACGGACGCTCTACCCACTTGGCCAACACTCTTGCCGTGAAGGTGTGTATTTTCACGTAATTACATAGTGATGAAGCCGAAGGTGCATTATTTTCATCCTTTTAAGGTGCAAACTTTGGTCCTATAGGCCGTTTTCGTAATATGTTTTTGACAACCTGAAAGCTTGTCTGAGCTTGTCTGACATAAAAAATATTTAATGTAAGCAAGTTGCATTATCCGTATTGAAATTGTATTCATAGAAACAGGTGGTAGAAATAGCTCACACCAGGCTTCGGAAGAGAAAACAACCATAAATTTGCATAATGTGCACCTAAAAGGTGCAAACTTGCAAAAAATAATGGAGTGGGGAGAGCGCTCAGCCGTGAAAGTGCAGAATTGCTCGAATACCGCGGCAGAAATTGCTCTGCACCTATTTCCGCAAAGTTGCACCTTGTGCGCACCTTTATTTTTTAGTTTGGAGACCATGCATGTAGAGACGGAAACGCGGTCGACCAGGATAATACGAAACATTACCTGAGATTTTGCTACCAATACGTTTCCTTTTGATCCATTGCTCATTCAAAATCCTTTCCACCTCTCTTAATTAACCAAATGTTTGCAGTTAAATGCATCGTTTAAACGATGCTTTCAGTTTGAAAAAAATTGTGGTACATGGTCCCCCATGCTACTATTTCTAATAATAAGGTCTAAAAATGAAACTTTGAAAAAATGCTTTTCAAAACAATTACGTGCTTTCAAATTGTGAAAATCACTGAACGACCATTCTGTTTCGCATAGACTGCTTGGTTATAGAATTTTATTCGTAGAATTAATTAATGTTACCAAATGCATCTCTTCATATTTTACTAGTGACAGCATATGTCTAACGTTTTTTTTATTGATAGAACTGTTTATTCATTCAAACACTATCATGTAGGTCAGATATGTAGTTTGAATCTTGTTTAATTAGGGCTTCAACAATGTCAGATAGTGTCTTTAAACCATATACATTCAGGGCTTAAAGCTAATGCGAGATTTGTTCTAGTAACAATAACACAAAAAACAATAAGAATGAAAGAACATAGTTATTTTTTGACGTTAAGCGAACGATTCACTGTACGTATTCTTTTTTAACCAACCCCGATACCCGTTTCGTTGCTTACTTTAATCAATAATTGCAAGTGTTCACACACATGACGCCCTTTGCGAAAGAGAACATTTGTAGACAGAGATTTTCTTACGACATCCATTATCAATTTCCCGCTCTTTTCCACTCTGCGATAATATACGCACCAGCATTGTTGCCGATACTTACCGTATCAGAGCAAAATAATTATTCGTGGCGTTGCCATGGAAACATAATGTAACGATGTCCTTCAGAATGTATCTCTGTTTTCATAGAAGTCTGAATGGTCACAAGAAGGAAAACTAAGTGCGCATTTTTACAATTTGAGGGTTGTCCAAAAAGATTTATTAAATTTGCAGAGCGGATAGATTTTCGTATTTTTATGAGCAGGAACCGTACGAGCCTACTTTGTGAGGGGCGCCGTTTGTGTCGGTTTTTGTCAAAGTCCATTAACAAATCTGAAAACCCGTTGAATATTTCCAATCATAACTATATACGCAAAAGAAGATTTACCATCACCTTTAACACGTGTGCTGCCATGATAACGCAATCTGGCAGTGCTCATGCTGTTGTGTTTATTCCAACAGTACATACGATTGCTATTTATATGATTATTACTATTCCTACCAAGCAACAACAACAACAACAACAAGAACAAGAACAACAACAACAAGAAGAACAAGAACAAGAACAAGAACAACAACAATAACAACAAAACCACCACCAACAACACGCCAACAACTCGCCAAAACACCATAACTATTAAACTCAACAACTTTTTCGAAAACTACTTTCTAAACTGTACTTTTAAGACTGTGACTGTCATTACTATACGACTACTACGACTTACTATACATCTACCTAAAAAACAACAAAAGCAACAACAACAACAATGGCAATAACAACAACAGCAGCAGCAACAACTAGTTCAATAGCACCTCCAATTCCTCCTCCTACTACTATTACTATGCTTGTATACTACAAACCCGCTACACTACTACTGCATACTACTACTACTTCTACTACTACTACTACACTACTACTACTACTACTACTATACTACTATCTACTACTACTACTACTCACACTACTACTACTACTATACTACTACTACTACTACTACTACTACTACTACTGCTACTATTGCTACTACTACTGTTACTACTACTACTACTACTACTACTACTACTACTACTACTACTACTACTACTGCTACTATTACTACTACTACTTCTACTAGGCCCACTACTACTATTACTACTACTACTACTACTACTTCTATACTACTAGTGCCACTGCTACTGCTACTATTGCTACTACTTCTAGTACCACTACCACCACCACTACCACTACTACTATGCTAAGACTACTACTTCTTTACATCACGACCACCGTACTGGTGCTGATTCTTCAATTTCAATTTCTTCTAAAAGACTCCAACTTTTCCTTGCACTATTTCTATTTACAGTACTGCTCTGACCTATTCTTACGACACAATATCTGACGTCATCTACTCCGCACTCCAACGAACACGGAAGGTGTTACGTGATAGTGTGCAGCTATTGTCATGTGTGGGAGTATTGAGTTACGGACGCCACAGACGCTCGTCGTCAAAATGGCGCGGCTGGGAAAATTATCACTTCGCTATAATTAACGAGGAGATATTATTTCATATTGCGGCTTGCATTTGCAAGATACATCTCACGCGAACAAATACACCCTCAGCTGTAGATTGCGGTACCTTTCCAGTGTTGTCACGTGACTCAATTCTAGTGGCAAGAGGGGGATGATGTAATTACGTAAAAACCGTCATAAAATGTCAACAGATACATAATCGTATTTTGTCATCTGTTTACGTAAGGAAATCATAACAACCACTTTGCTACGACAAATCAACTCTGAAGTGAGTGTGTTCTTGCTTTTTTCATGTTCGGTGTGTTTGGAAAATTTGTGACTTTGATGACTGATTTCGGTTATACAACGCGTGGTATACGTTATCGGGGAGAATTATGACTCATGTCCTAGCAAATTGGAATGTGAGGGTGGGGAAGGGGGTGGGGTGGGATGGGAAGATGTGATATGGACCTGAGGATAAGGTCACATTTCAAATTATGGTTAAGGATCATTGTTAATAGGGTTTACTAGGTTTAAAACATTTTGCTTTCAATTTTCAGAGGTTCAAATTATGTTTGTGACATCCCCTTAACGGTTCTCAAGTGAATTAGATAAATGAATAAATAGATAAGTGAATGAATAAATAAATAAATAAATAAATAAATAAATAAATAAATAAATAAATAAATAAATAAAATAAATAAATAAATAAATAAATAAATACGTGATTGAATAAATAAATAAATAATTATATAAGTAAGAAATGAATAAATAAAGGATTAAGATTACTTTTCCAACAACCTCTTCAGATGTAAATGCCGCGAACCAGTAGGCTTAGAATTGATTCATTTCAATCAGTTTCCAAAATTCGGTAAACGTATACATGTTTTCTGCAAGATAAATGTCGACATGATTTTCATATTGCATTAACCTTGGGTTGATTTACAAATGGACCATTTGATTAAAAAAAACATAAAAATGACAAGGATTTATGGTGAAGCATAGAACTGCAAAGGGAAGACAAATTGGCAGGCTGTAACTTTATGCAGAAAGTAATTGACATATTTCCCATCAGTTTTATGTTCGTGTGCTTGGATGATTGTATATATCTAATTCAACCAGATGGTTGTGATGGGAATTGTATTAAAATGTTCTCTGCATATTCGCCACCAATTATTCGAAGTTAACCAAAAAAAAAAAAAAAAAAAAAAAAAAAAAAAAAAATCCCGTTTTCTGTACTTTATACACTACAGCCCATGGTTCATCTTATAAGCATCGCATGTGCGGTATGTGCAAAAGTCGCAATGGGCCTGACGTACACAATCATGCGTAAACTGTTTGTGGCGTCTCGCATCATTTCGCCGGTAAAAGGTCATAATTTGTCATGGTATACATTAAAAATTCTATACGTTTTAATCCAATACATATCAAAATCGATACGTATTACAAACGTGCAGTCAGTTTTCAAGAGTATAAACCGATACGAACCAAATTGTCAATATTTATAAAGTTCTTATTTGTCAGAGATTGACGTGACAGTATTAATTTGCTAATCATTACGTATTTAAATCAGAGCTGACCGACCTATTCCGCTTGGCCCGATTTTGATAGGTAGTATTATTCAATACCGATAGTAGGTCCAATACATATCAGACTTTGAGATTATCTTAAAACTATAATGAAAGTTTACTTGTTGATTGACTTTAATACGTTTCAATAGTAGATACCCTGCTGGAAAGAACCGTAGAGTCATCACAGAGTGATCACACAGCGAACACAATGATCACACAGAGAATACACAGTGATCACACAGCGAAGACAGTGATCACACAGTGATCACACAGCGAAGACAGTGATCACAGAATGAACACATTGTGATCCCTCGGTGGTCATAGAGTCCACGCTGTGTTCACCGTACAAACGTTATGGAACGACTCTGTGTACTGCAGCTCACAACTACTCAATGGATTTGGAACATTTTCACAGAGTGGCATGATGTAAAGCTGTGGCCAAATAGTCTACACTGTGTCTACTGTATGAACACGCTGTGACGACTTTTGTGTTTTTTCCTGTAGGGATATGTATGGAGATTTATAATAATCAGTTTTTGATACGAATCGACCATATCTCCTTGTCCCTATACTAGCTTCTAGTAGCTAGCTTCTTCTCATGTTCCTGGCAGAAGGCCTTAATCCTAACTTGCTCTAACTTGAAAACCCATTGTTTTTTCACATGAGATCAAAGTAATGCGATACTTTTTTTAGATCCTTCCGTCAGTTTGTAAAGTATCAATAATAAAATATCAAGGCAAAATTTCTCAATAAGAGAAATTTACTGTTAAAGCCTTCTGACGGGAACATATGCTAAGGCCCTTCTGCGGGGCACATCGGACGACTTGTACATGTTCCGAATCATTCGCGAGTCCTGGCGCCAAGTACGCAA
>JZLH01S0060140.1:22733-38612 GCA_001188425.1 Eucidaris tribuloides | reverse complement strand
CAAACAATCAATCGCACGTGCGCTGCGCTTAAAGCTGAAACCTGACGTTTATCTATGCATTGCGCCCGACGCGTCGTTAATCGCCGCGTATTTCTTTGAATCGATAAGCTCTCCTCTCTGTAGCTGTTTCCGGCGATTTCTTTCTATGCGAGGAAATTTCTGCGATAGACGTAAATTAAACAGAAATTTAATAATTGATTAGGGCCTTGCTGAGGGATAGGTGTCACACGTACCCCTGTATTAAGCTTTATTCACGATTGAGCTATTCCCACAATACTCACCATTTCACTTTTTGTTAATTTATTCACGGCTACATTATATCTTTTAACTGAGAGCATTACCGAAGATTATGCCGGCAAATTACTTTGTTATTAACTTGTCTTGATTATTTTTACAGATGTATTTTGTCAATGATTAGCTTTGTGGCATGGAGGTCTCTCTTTATACTTCCATGGCCGTTGTGAACATGACGATGGTCATTAGAGTATTACATGGAATTAAGCACGTGATATTCAGATTATTCTTCTCCTCCTCAAGTTACATATCTAGTGTATAGTTTGATGTTGGCGACATGAAATGCCAGGCCTTTCTATTCCATTGCCAGTCTTAAAAGCTCAGTCTTTTCTTCCGATCCGATTGTTTGCAATGCTCTGCAAAAAACGTGTTCTTAGACGTCCTCGATCCCTCTTTCCTTGCTATCTCCCAGTGAGAAAACAAGCAGCCAAAGTGCCTTTCCTCATACAGTTGCCTGAAAATGTCCAGGTGCTGTTCTTAATGCTTTTAATTAAATACCGTTGTGTGCCTGCCCTTTCAAAACGACTATGTTTTGAGTATGATTCTTTACTGAACATTTAATGTTGATACGGGTAACGGTTGGGGTTACATTTTCATTGCGTTAAGCTGCTACAGTCTAAACAATTCCTGTTCTTTCTACTCCTAATGGGGGAGAAATGTAACAATACCTGGTGCTTTAAGGTTATTTACGTGTTCAAACGATCAGTGTTTGGAAAGTCAACCCATGCCTCCTATCTATGCTTGCCAATACCGCGTAATAAATATGTAAATGACATTGATTGTGGGGTGGGGATTTCATATTGGGTAAAACTATTCTTAATCAGTAAAACTATGCAAGAACAGTCCTGCCTGTGAAAGAACAAATTTGTTTGTGCAGCTTTCTATATGGGGATTTAATTTCTCACTAATCTCCACGGAATCAAGTATACTACATGTTTAGTTTCTGGTGTGAAATTGCTTGCGCATTCATGCATTTCCTCTGTATTTCCTCTTTTACATTTCATTTCATTTCATTTCATTATTTCAACCAACAATTGATAAACATATATAATACATTACATTTGGCAGTTTGGTTGTATACAAAACATGGGGTTAGGAACCCCCTGAAGTTTGAATAACAAATTGATAGTGGGGTACCGACAGCAATATATTAAAGCACCGCACACTACACGAATCAGTCGCCGACCGCGACCCCGCGATCCGAACAAAAAGCGCTTTAAATATTCTGTTACTCGCTGATGATTTATTCAGGATCCAAGGTCGGCAGTCGCGCGCACCGAAAATGTGCAGCGCGCGACGGCTTTATATCACAAATTATAATTTACACAATAAGCAAAAGCAACTGCGAAATGTACATTATAATAACAAGCGAGAGAAGAAGAGGAAAAAAGAGACCTTACAAGAGGGTGGGGTGGGGAGTTTAAACACACCGTTAACATTATGAAACAATGAGAGAATTGTATTTTTGTAATTTAAATTGGATGTCATTTGTATTGCATGAGATACCAGTCT
This sequence comes from Eucidaris tribuloides, assembly GCA_001188425.1. Classification (NCBI taxonomy): domain Eukaryota; kingdom Metazoa; phylum Echinodermata; class Echinoidea; order Cidaroida; family Cidaridae; genus Eucidaris; species Eucidaris tribuloides. The sequence continues at coordinate 36,806 of JZLH01S0060140.1, read as the reverse complement.
TCAAAGTTTTTTTAACATTTGTCACCAGTTACTTAATTTAATATTCATCATCTAGAATCATTCCATAGCTTGATTCCTATTACAGTGTGAGGAATTTTGGCTGATTGTCGTTTCCGAGATTGATGAAATTCTGTTGCATGACGAGTAAATATGAGGGATAAGCAATTTGTTTGGAAAAATTCCATTGAATATATCAGGCAATGGTATTTGAATTATATTGGTACATAAAGATTAAGTATTACATAAATAAACCACATCAGATGATTTTCAAAATGTTTACATCAGAGAATAAATGATTTGTGTGACTATTGAATGGAGCATTACAACTGTTCTTATTGCTTTCTTCCTGAATAATTAATAAGTGGTTAAGTGAGTTTAAAAAAAAAGCTGTTGACGGCTGAAAACTTTTGTGTAGCTTTCAAGGGGATCAATTATCTATCAGGCCCGGAGATTATTCAATAACTGCTAATGCAAATGCTTGTTTTACTTCGTAAACAAATTCAAGAAAAATCATCCAGCCTTAATATACAACATAGCGTCTATTTAATTAATATGGCATATGTTTTTAACTCATTTGATTTTTTTAGGCATTTTTTTGATCTCTCTCAATCATGTCACTGCCCGGCTAGTATATTGATTATAAAAGTCAACTCCGAATTAAAACTGACAGTTGCAAGGTCTCATTAAGGTAATTTGGTCTTTTCTGAATGGTTACATGATGGCCAGATGGCCGAGTCGAAAAAAACACCGTAGTCGCCTTGTCGATAGGCTTGAGCAAATTTGTTTACGTAATTAACATTAAACACGCACAGACATACCTGTGTCCGTGCATATCTTCATAAGGTTCTAAGCTAAGTTAATTCTTTTGAATTTTAAGATGAATGCGAGGTTCAATGTTTAACATTAGCTAATGCCCACTGTGTAGGGTAGACATATCTATTTTAAGTTTCTACTCTCCCCTTTGAACTAATTTTGTGATATTATTTTTGTTTACACTATACGGACAACACTGAGCGTCAAATTACATTTTTGCCCGTTTTGTCCTTTTTCCCGCCTTTATGCAAATGTCCTAAACTCTTGATTGCGTAGAATCAAACCTTAGTAAAAGAAAAGCTAAAGGGGAAGTAAATATGCTTGGAGAAGTAAAAAGCCTCAAGACTACATTAACGCGAAATGAATATATACAAAATAGTTGTACACTGCGCTAGAGTGTTACCCTCCCTACTCAAATAGTATCGCCCTTCATACAAACAACAAAACGCCCATACATTGTATCTTCCTTCTGAATGCTTTCAGAAGATGACCACACCCAGCGAAGTTAAAATGGTTTCCTGTCTTCATAAGACAGCTTGTAAGGAGAAAATGCCGCCCCATATTTTACACAGGGCCTTTACAGTTCTAATTTCTTATTCTTTTTCAATTATAAAGGTGGTTTGCTATTGCCAATATCCTAAAATTAACTGTTATGTGACTTTTTCAGTATATTAGCCATCATTTCTTTAGATGAAGTAGCCTCATCCTCATTACCATGCACTGTCTTATGAAGAATAGGAAACACTTTCTTCTTTGCTGGATGTAGGTCTCTTCTAGACCGCTTCAGAGGAACATATCATGTCAAGAGGAAACTGTTTATGCCATGAATTTTCACCGCGAATGAAGAATCCCGTAAAGAGTTACTTGTTTCTTGGCGCGCTGCGCGTCCTAAATTGAGGATTACTTCCATTTTTGCCTATTTTCCCTTTATATAAATGTATTGTACATAGCATTTACACCATCTACACACTAGAAACATATCATAGGCCCTCAACTTTGCACCTTAAAGGTGCAGACCAATGTCACACGTGGAGCACTTTAAAAGTGCAACTTTGCCACCTTTCTGAAAAGTGCAAAGTTGCACCCAAATACGTGTGCAAGTTGCACCCAAAAGGTGCAAAATTGCACCGTAGAAATAAAATTAAAAAGTTATTCTTTTTCTTGCAAACTTGTGTGTTTTTCGTGTGTGAACCGCAATTTACGTTCATTCCAGTGTTATTTATAGTATTTACTTTATAAAACACTTCGTTTATTATCATCTTACAAATATTTAAGACCTTCGAACAAATACTGTACCTTACCGGGGCGCGAAACCTGCGACTTTCGCCACGTGAGACGCGCACTACCCACTTGGCAAACTCTTGCCGTCGAAGGTGTGTATTTCCGTAATTACATAGTGATTGAAGCGAGGCTGCTTAGTTTCATCCTTTTAAGGTGCAATTTTGGTCCTATATGGCCGTTTTCGTAATATGTTTTTGACAACCTGAAAAGCCTTGTCTGAGCTTGTCTGACATAAAATATTTTAATTAAGCCAAGTTGCCATTATCCGTATTGGAAATTTGTATCATAGAAACAGGTGGTAGTTAGAATAGCTCACACCAGGCTTCGCGAGAGAAAACAACCATAAATTTGCATAATGTGCACCTAAAAGGTGCCAAACTTTGCCCAAAAATAATGGACGTGGGTGAGACGCGCCTCAGCCGTGAAAGTGCAGAATTGCTCGACTACCGCGGCAGGAAATTGCCTCATGCACCTATTTCCGCAAAGTTGCACCTTGTGCGACGCTTTATTTTTTCTAGTTGGAGACCATGCATGTAGGACGGAACGTCGGATCGACCAGGATAATAACGAACTTACCTGAGATTTTGCTACCAATACGTTTCCTTTTGATCATTGCCTCATTCAAAATCCTTTCCCCTCTCTTATTAACAAATGTTTGCAGTTAATGCATCGTTTTAAACGATGCTTTCACTGTTTGAAAAATTGTGGGTACATGGTCCCATGCATTTCTAATAATAAGGTTCTAAAAATGAAACTTGAAAAAAATGCTTTTCAAAACAATTAGTGCTTTCAAATTGTGAAAATCTACTTGAACGACCATTCTGTTTCGCCATAGACTGCTGGTTTATAGATTTATTCGTAGAATTAATTAATGTTAACAAATGCATCTCTTCATAATTTTACTAGTGACAGCATAGTCTAACGTTTTTTTATGATTAGAATGTTTATCATTCAAACACTTATCATGTAGGTCAGATATGTAGTTTGAATCTGTTTAATTTAGGCTTCAACAATCTCAGATTAGTGTTTTAAACCAATATACATTCAGGCTTAAAGCTAATGCGAGATTATGTTCTGAGTAACAAAACACAAAAAACATTAAGAATGGAAAGAATTCATAGTTATTTTTGACGTTAAGCGAAAACGATTCACTGTTACGTATTCTTTTTAACCAACCCCCGATACCGTTTCGTTGCTTACTTTAATCATAATTGCAAGTAGTTCACACACATGACGCCCCTTTGCGAAAGAGAAACATTTGATAGACAGCAGACTTTTCTTACGACTCCACTTATCAATTTCCACGCTCTTTTCCCTCTTGCGATAGTATACGCACCAGATTGTTGCCGATACTTACGTATCAGAGCAAAATAATTATCTCGTGGCCTTGCCATGGAAAATAAGTGTAACGATGATCCTTTCAAATGTATCTCTGTTTTCATAGAAGTCTGAATGGTCACAAGAAGGAAAACTAAGTGCGCATTTTTACAATTTGAGGGTTGTCAAAAAGATTTATTAATTTGACAGAGCGGATAGATTTTCGTATTTTTATTGAGCAGGAAACCGTACGAGGCCTACTTTTGAGGGGCGTTTGTGTCGCGATATTTTTGGTCAAATCCATTTAACAAATCTGAAAACCCGTTGAATATATTCCATCATAACTATATATTTTCGCAAAAGGGAAGATTACATCACCTTTGTAACACGTGTGCTGCCATGATAACGCAATCGGCAGTGCTCATGCTGTTGTGTTTATTTCCAACAGTACGAATACGATTGCTATGTATATGTATTATTACTATTCCTACTGCCAACAACAACAACAAAACAACCAAGAACAGAACAACAACAACAGAAGAACAAAGAACAAAGACAAGGAACAACAACAATAACAACAACACCACCACCAACAACACGCCACAACTCGCCATAAACACCATAACTATTTAAATCAACAACTTTTTTCGAAACTATTTTCTAAACTGTTACTTTTTAGACTGTTGACTGTTCATTACTATACGACTACTACGACTTACTATACATCTACTAAAAACAACAAAAGCAACAAACAACAACAATGGCGAATAACAACAACAGCAGCAGCAACAACGTATGTTTTTCATAGCACCTCCAATTCCTCTCCTATATTATTACTATGCTTGTATTACTACAACGCTACCACTCCTACGCCATACTACTACTACTTCTACGTACTTACTCTACACTAAGACTACTACTACTACTACTACTACTACTACTAACTACTACTACTACACTATACTACTATACTACTACTAACTACTTCACTACTACTACTACTACTACTCTAACTATTGCTACTAATACTGTTACTTACTACTACTAACTCTACTACTACTACTAACTAACTACTACTAATACTGCTACTATTACTACTACTACTTCTACTAGGCGCCCACCTATACTATTACTACTACTATACTGACTACTTCCTATACTACTAGTGCACGTGCTATGCTACTATTGCTACTACTTCTAGTACACTACCACCACACTACCACTACTTTACTATGCTAAAGACTAATACTTCTTTACATCCGACCCGTACTGTGATGATTCTTCAATTTCAATTTCTTTACTAAAAAGACGCTCCAACTTCTTCCTTGCACTATTTCTATATTACAGTACTGCTCTGACTATTCTTACGACAAATATCTGACGTCACTCTACTTGCCGCACTCAACGAACACGGAAGGTGTTACGTGATAAGTGTGCAGCTATTTGTCATGTGTGGAGTATGAGTTACGGACGCCAAGACGCTCGTCGTCAAATGGCGCGGCTGGCCGAAAAATTATCACTTCGCTATTAATTAACGAGGAGATAGTTTATTTCATATTGCGGCCTTGCATTTGCAAGATACATCTCACGCGAACAAATAACACCCTCAGCTGTAGATTGCGGTACCTTTTCCAGAGTTGTCACGTGACTCAATTCTAAGTGGCAAGGAGGGGGATGATTAATTACGTTAAAAACCTGTCATAAAATGTACAGAATACATAATTCGTATTTTGTCATCTGTTTACGTAAGGAATCATAACACACTTTGCTAAGACAAATCAACTCTGAAGTGAGTGTGTTCTTGCTTTTTTCATGTTTCGGTGTGTTTTGGAAAATTTGTGGGACTTTTATGACTGATTTCGTGCTATACAAACGCGGGTGGTATACGTTATCGGGGAAGATTATGACTACTTGTCCTAGCAAATTGGAATGTGGAGTGGGGGGAAGGGGGTGGGTGGGATGAGTGAAGATGTGATGATGGACCTGAGGATACAGGTCACATTCAAATATGCGTTAAGGATCATTGTTATAGGGTTTAACTATGGTTTAAACATTTTGCTTTCAATTTTCGGAGGTTCAAATTACTGTTTGTGACATCCCCTTTAACTGCGTTCTCAAGTGATTAGAATAAATGAATAAATAGATAACGTGAATGAATAAATTAATAAATAAATAAATAAATAATAATAAATAAATAATAAATAAATAAATAATAAAAAAATAAATAAATAAATAAATACGTGATTGAATAAATAATAAATAATGTATATAAAAGTAAGAAATGAATAAAAAAGGATAGATTACTTTTTCCAAACCTCTTCAGATTGTAATGCGCGTGAACCAGTAGGCCTTTAGAATTGCTTCATTCCTCCAATCAGTTTCCAAATTCGGTAACGTTATACATGTTTTCTGCAGATAAATGTCGACCATGATTTTTCATATTGCATTTACTTGGCGTTGTGTACAAATGCGACCATTGGATTAAAAAAAACATAAAAATGACAAGGGATTTATGGTTGAAGCATAGAAACTGGCAAAGGGATACCAAATTGGCAGGCTGTAACTTTATTGCAGAAAGTAATTGACATTTTCCCATCAGTTTTTGTTCGTGTGCTTGGGATATTGCTATATTATCTAATTCACCAGATGGTTGTGATTGGGACATTGTATTAAAATGTTCTCTGACATATTTCGCACCAATTATTCGAAGTTAACCAATAAAAAAAAAAAAAAAAAAAAAAAAAAATCCCGTTTTTCTGTTACTTTATACACTACAGCCCATGGTTCATCTTATAAGATCGCATGTGCGGTATGTGCAAAAAGTCGCAATGGGCCTGACGTAACAATCATGCCGTAAACTGTTTGTGCGTTCTACGCTCATTTCGCCGGGTAAAAGGTACATATTTGTCATTGGTATACATAAAAAATTCTATACGTTTTATTCCAATACATATCAAAATCGATTAAGATATACAAACGTGCCAGTCAGTTTTTTCAAGAGTTATAAACCGATACGAACCAAATTGTCAATATTTATGAAAGTTCTTATTTGTCAAGAGATTGACGTGACAGTATTATTTGCTAATTCATTACGTATTTAATCAGAGCTGACGCGACCATATTCCTGCTTGGAGCCCGATTTTGATATGGAGTATTATTCAATACCGATAGTAGGTCATACTACTCAGACATTGAGATTATCTTAAAAACTATATTGAAAGTTTACTTGTTGATTGTACTTTAATACGTTTCAATAGTAGATACCCTGCTGGAAAAGAACCGTTAGAGTTCATCAAGGAGTGATCACACAGAACAAAAATTGATCACACAGAGAATACACAATGATCACACAGCGAAGGACAGTGAATCACACAGCTGATCACACAGCGAAGACAGTGATCACAGAATGAACACATTGTGATCCCTCGGTGGTCATAGAGTCCCGCTGTTGTTCACCGTAAAACGTTATGGCAACGACTCGATGTACTGGCCAGCTCACAAACTACTAATGGATTTGGAAACATTTTCACAGAGTGGCATGATGTAAAGCTGCTGGCCAATGTCTACACTGTGTCTACTGTATGAACACGCTGTGACGACTTTTCGTGTTTTTTTCCTGTAGGGGATATCGTATGGAGATTTATATATATATAGTTTTGATACGTAATTCGACCATATCTCCTTGGTCCCTATACTAGCTTCTAGTAGCTAGCTTCTTTCTCAGGTTCCTGTGCAGAAGGGCCTTAATCCTAACTTGCCTAACTTGAAAACCATTGTTTTTTCACATGAGATCAAAGTAATGCGATACTTTTTTTAGATCCTTCCGTCAGTTTGTAAAGTATCAATAATAAAATATCAAGGCCAAAATTCTCAAATAAGAGAAATTTACTGTTAAAGCCTTCTGACGGGAAACATATGCCTAAGGCCCTTCTGCGGGGCACATCGGACGACTTGTAATTGTGCACCGATCATTCGCGAGTCCTGCGCCAAGTGTACGCGAATGCAGCGGTGTAAAGCGCTGACCCATTCTATGTACTTTTCAACTGATAAAAGCCATGCTCAACCTACTCCTATAATATTCGGAGTCCCTTTTCCTCCATACTCCCCCTGATGTCAGAAATCTCGTACGATAGCGATGTGATGTCGCAGAATACATTGTAGTTAATAATCAAGACAAAAAACTGCAAGAGAATATTTCAAGTTTCTTGACAAAGTTATATTTTGTTCAATTTGTTATCGTCTAGATCTGTAACGCGTCATTGTACTATCTTTGTGTTGTGTGTGTTTTTTTTTCTAATAACGTCAGGTACATAAAAACATTCTTTAATCTTCATATTACCCATCAAATCTGGTGCACATTGTTACTTTTTTCTTTGCATCAGCTATCTATTTATGTGTCTTTCTTACACTGCATGACAATGTAGATTCACACTGCATGATTTCATGTACACATCTTCCAAAGTATTGAGGCGACGATCCGTCGGAGGGGGCGGGGGGGGCGGGGGATTGTGCGTGCGGCGCTTCGTGTCCCTCTCACATTTTTTTTACCCAGCCTGGATTTTTTAAAAACTAAATACCATTTTTCCTATTTTTTTAAAGCTTTTGATAAATGTTATCTGCAGGACCTAATTCAAAGATAAATGTAAATCAAAATAGGATTTAATAAACTGTTTCATGTGGGCTTAGGCAGGTTTCAATGTCAAAAATTTCCACTTTTCAACAATATGTATGCCGTCCTCGGGCGTTTTTCGCCGCTTGTGAGTGGATCATTATTTCGGCTTTTGGTGTTATCGTCCCCCCGTTACATGAAATCTCCGCTAAATCGTGGAAAAACTTATTCATTCTCTTAGATTTTACAAAACCAAATGAAGTTCTTTAAATAATTACAACAATATCATTGTTCTTTGATATTCTCCTCAGAGGTTCTCACAGAAGTTCACCAATACACTTAAAAAATTAACACTCTTTGTATGTATAAGGGTCGAATCTGGATTGCTTGATTATAGGGCCGATAAAACTCTCCTTCTTGACAATTCATTAAGTGCAGAAAAAGTTACTAACTCGCCCTTTTTTCCTAAGATGGATGTATGTTTGTATGCGTATATGTATGGAATTGTAAATTATGCAGTTGTATGCTAATCAAATAATATACTACAGCTTCTATCAATTGGTTTCTATAGTCCTATCAATTAAATCAATTGCACGTCAATTAACTAATCATCAATCATCCCGCCAACATATTCATCATCCACCATCCATCCATCCACAATTCAACTTAATCAATCAATCAATCAATCAAATCAATCAATCAATCAATCAATTCAATCAATCAATCAATCAATCAATCAATCAATCAATCCAATCAATGAAACAATCAATCAATCAATCAAATCAAATCATCAATCAATTCAATCAATCAATCCAATCAATCAATCAATTCAATCAATCAATCATCAATCATTCAATTCAATCAATCAATTAATCAATTCAATCAATTCAATAATCAATCAAGTCAACATCAATCAATCCAATCAATCATCAATCTCAATCAATCAATCAATCAATCAGATTCAATCAGATCATCAATCCAATCATCAAAACAATCAACTAATCAATTGTTTGTATTCATAACTTTGCTCAACCAGTCTTGGAAAAACGAGTTGCCTATTCCCCTTATTACTGGAATGGTCCTGTATCTTTCCCGTGCAAATTGCCCAAAAAGTCTCATTCTGGGATATATCCACTTCACTGAGAAAATGCAGATTGCCAGCAACACGCCTCATAAATTTAACACTTTATCTTAACAATTTTGCCTTATAATAAAAGTTGGACAACTTATCAACGATTTCCGAAAGAGTGAACCGCTTATCAGTTGGTGTGACGATTTTATTCGTTTGCTTTATACCCTAGTCACCTAGAGCGGAATGAGCCTGTGAATGCCAGTCGTAATGAAAATTCTATGCACATTCTGATATTTCGAAGTGCATTCTAAAAATTCTGTGACTGCATTCTGAGTGGCATTCCAAATATTCGGGTCCAATCTTGTGTCCGGCCCCGAATGTTTTGCCTCATGCTCAAAACTTTTCGAGGTTACATTTCGACAGGAAAATATCAACGGCCATTCAAAGTGCAGTCCAACAGCACTCTGACTGCCACCTCCACATATTCTTGACGACATTTCCAACAGCCATTTCGAAATTCGATCGCATTCAAGGGAGAATCGAAATCGCATAAAAGCACGGCTAGCTGTCTTGCTGCAACGTCAGTTCAGCATTGCAGAGTCACTGAGGAGCATTGAGGTCATGCCGACCAGACTTCGGGCGTAGACTGGCAGCAGTCGAGCCGCACTCGTAAAGCATTCCAAGTGCCATTCTTAAATATTCTGATCTGACATTCTAAAACTGCATTCTAAACCTTCCTACTGTGTTCCAACTACAATCGAGCTGCATTTCGAGAAGTCAATTCAAGAATCTTACGAGATGGCTCGAAGGACATTCTAATGTATTCGAACGGCATTTTTACACAATTTTAGATCAATTCGAAATTCCCTCCCGAATGTGGCTCAAATTTGAAAAATTTTCATTCCGGCTGGTTCTGCTTGATTCCTTCTATCCGAATAAGTGTTGACGGGGCTTTACTATAGCTATACCGTACATGTATCCTACACTGACTGAAGACAATGCGTATACAGGCAGTCACTGGTAATTCTATATACACTCGTGTAATCGTATACATGGCGATTTGCCTGTGAGCTATCATTCTCTCGCCCTAGTCTATCCGTACGCATATAGATAAAAGTTCTATTTTCTTTTACTCTTCTTCCGGTGTCTATTACATTTCTGATGATGAAAGAAAATGTAGAGCCCTTCATTGTTAAAAACTCGCCAATATGAACATGACTTGTGGATGTAATAATTGATTTTGTAAGAAAAAAAAAAAGAAAAAAAAACTACACAGTTTTAGATGGGTAAATTTGATAGCTTTGCTAAACTTCTTGTGCAATTCGTAATTATTTTGTAACAAATTTGATAATTATAGGGCCTGTTGGGGGGGTTGAGCCCCCCCCCATTATTAGACTGTGACCTTTATTAATTGTTAGAGAATGACATTTAAATAGTGCTTTCACGTTTACGAAGTTCGCGCGGTAATTTGTACGACATGCAAGACATACGTCAATTAACACACCACCTCCGTAGAAGTGACGTAACATATCAGTATGTGTTACCATACGATAATTTGTAAGCACATAGATTTAGCTGCCAGCATTCCGTAAAACAAAATTTAATTCCTCTATAAATTCACAGTCCGAAGCATATAAAATTTCTCACCATTTATTATTGTTTTGTTTAATACTTCTGTTGGTTGATGAACTTTTACCAAATATCAGGATAATATTTCCTGTTTATTAATGAACGGTAACTCCATGATGTTTTATACCTTTATTAGCTTAAGTACGCTGTTATATGCTTATAAGGTCCGGTAGGTTCTCCTATATTCCCCCTAAGTATTAAACAGTACATGGTTGAAAGTTTAAAAAATTAAAACGTTTTGGATATTGCAAAGTAGTAAACAGATTCACTATCGTTAGCATCTCGATGAATGACACCGCATTATAATACTTTTATTATTAAAAGTCACAATCGATAGTACATATCATCCGGCATAATGACAGTGACAGTATTGCGTCATTAAACTTAAGATGCCGTCAATTCTTGTTTACATGGTGTACTTCCCACTCCACATACGCGTGTGGGAATATTTGTTTAGAATGTTTGCCGCTTGTTTGATGAACCGAAACCTCTTAAAATGTAAACACCATTTCTTCTTAACGTTTTAAACAAAAATGATCGCAATTAACTATCGTTATTAGCGCTAAGAAATTCTAACAAGCCAATAGTCTATTTTTTTTTACCAGCCTGCGACAGAATTAAGAAGTACATAAGTGGTAAAAGTTACAGTTCTGAAATTTCCTGAATGAGCAATTCATATTTGTCTTGCGAAAAATTGCAAGGGTAGAGATTAATTAACTGATTTACACGTACGCGCAAGCGGCCTCATCAAAGGAAGGGGTATAATCACTGTGCCATGTTATTATATTTATTATTTCTTTGAGTAGTTGACGGAGTCTTTAAAGGTTCAGAAGGCAATTGTAAAATCGATTGAAACAAAACACAACAACTAATTTGTGTATTTATTGTTAATACTTAACACGAGTAGCATGATATTATAATTGTATCATCCAAATGTACTTGTATTATAAGATTGATTTTTATTCAAAATTATGTGTGTTGGCATATACGCCTAAATAGCGAAAATCTTTTATGCACAAATGCACTCTATCGTGAATATTTCCTATCTTAAAATTAATTCAAAAGAATGGACCTGTATCGAAAAGAACAGGTATGCATAATATTTCTTCTATTTTCAATTTGAAATTACGACATTATTTGTCGATAATTCCAGTCCCGCGCTACAGAGTTCTTTTTTTTTTAAGTTGCCACATTATATCAGTGCGATATAGATATATAAAGCGATGACTTTCACGAAAAATAATTGAAAACGGTCCCCAACCTCTTCGAGTCCTTCATTATTCACCTGTAGTTGTTAATGCGTCAGCTGTCACTCTTCCCATCCTACGAGAAAATGCCTGCTCACTATAAATCATTATCTTCAATGGAAATTGTTCAAAAATAAGTTTTAAACAATTAATGTGTCTAGCATACGACGTTTACAGTGGTACACAGCTAAACTATTGCATCTAATCGTCAAATTTATTGAAAACACGCTTGTGCGTTCCCTAGATACTACAAATTTTCATTCGGCCTGAAACCAACCTAATCTATTTTGAACGTTGGTACATGTATATTGACGAGGCTTTCGAGATGTATCATTGGGAATGAATTGCATGGATGTGCCATATGATTGGTGTCACTGTATTACGAGTCGAATAATAACATATCTCGAGTGCTGTCTATATTCACCTACATGACATGTTTCAGAGTTGCTTTTAGCATGGTTTTTGTTCGAGCGCGGTTTGCAATGCTGTGAATGGGGGCTTGGTTAAAAGTCCACGATTAGTTGCTGGTTGATCTGACACAAATCTCAATCAATCTTTAGAAAATATGGCATTGCTGTGCCCGGAGGGGGGGTACTTGCCTAGTAAGCGTAAACGGAGTGTACTGCTTAATAGGCTGACTTTTTTCGCAAAAAATCCTTAACATAGGGTTATGGTTCTATGGCTGGGAAATCCTTAAACATGGGGTCAATGATTTTTTGAAATTTTACGATTTACACCTTAGATATTTTCGACTTTTCATCCGCTAACAATGCTAAAAAATGCCACTTTTCTTAAATTAAAAACCCTTAATAATAGGTACTGACCATTTTCCGCCAAAATGACCCATTAAAAAGGGTCGGGTTTAGGGTTCGACTTCAGCCGCACACCCCCGTCGAAACCAAATCTGAGTACCCCCGCCCCCGGGTTGCTATGCTTAACACCACCCCCCCAACCAACAACAACAACAAAAACAACAACAACAACAACAACAACAACAACAACAACAAACCAACAACAACAAGTACAACAACAACCAGAACAACAACAAGTACAACAACAACAACAACAACAACAACAACAACAACAACAACAACAACTACACCAAACATATCGCAATTGCTTGAAATGACATAATTATCTTAAAAGGACACTACATGTATATAAAATTGTGGAAGCCTCATTAAAGAAAAATGGCCTAGCGTTGCTATCTGACCTACATGATATTGTTTGACTGGACAAACAAACAACATACAAAACTTTCGACAGTTATGCTGTCACTCGTAAAATATGTATACACATAAAAATCGGCACATGAATTATTGCCAGCTGACAAAAATTCTGCAACACAGCACTCCGTGGGAGAAAACTGGCATGGTCGCTCAATGATTTTCACTTTTTAACAGCACATAATGTTCGTTTTAAACTACAATTTTATCAGGGCTTTATTTTTAGACCCTATCAGAGAAACTGGTAGGGGATCATGTGACTCAGATATTTTTAACTGAAAACATTGTTGCTATGATGCTTTTAAACTGATGAGCGATAAATGTTCATCATGTACATTACCATGGCAAAATGTAAGTGGTCGTTGAAATCGTAATTTCATTTCCTTTTTAATCATTTTGAAATCATGAGAGTATCAAAGCGTGTGATTTTAATGGTATTAGTTGATGGGCGTACCTGAAAAAACAGAGTAAGAGAAAACGTGCCACTAGCAATTTCAATTTGGTTTCACATCTCAACACTTAATACTCTTTTACCACACGATGTCTGACACGAATGCAATTTTTTATAACGATGAATATCAGCACCTCAAAACATGCTTCATAATAAGGGTAATTAGGACTATATCTACTAAACAATAATAATAATGCTACGAAGGATATAACCCTAAAAGTAACGGGGGTGGGGTTTAATCGGAGACATTTCCTTGCCATAGGCGATAATAATACCTTGACATGAATATGCAATTACATTGTTAATACATAAAGAAGTCAGCAATATAATCACGATAATATACAATTTCGGAGATATATTACATTTTCATTTCTACACTCGATAAATAACTTCAAGAAATGAGTGTAACATTGAAATCACCACAGTAT
>JZLH01S0060140.1:0-10000 GCA_001188425.1 Eucidaris tribuloides | reverse complement strand
ATAATATAACTATTGCACATTTTCCAGTAATATTAATGATGAAATAGTAGCGACGTGAAATTTACTATGTAAGAGCAACGCATTAATATTATAATTATCATTATTATGCATATCTGGGTACTATCTAAATGCCTGCAAGACACGGGATCAAAATTGATCAGCAAAGTGCATTTGTGTAAATAATTAACAATTAATTTGATTTAAATTAAATACAACACATGAATCACATAATTATTATTACCGTTTACAGAATTGCTTTCCAAAGAAAGTGATGAAAGTTAAAGAAACGAAAGTTTGGGAAAAGAGCAAGTGAGGGAGGATGAAAAGAAGGAAATTTGAAAAAACGAAAGAAAATAAAAGACAGTGGAAAGCATAAACAATATTGCACTCATTGTAAATTATACAAACACCACGGAGTAAAGCTGTTCTTATATCTATTAGTTTTACATCTAGGAAGACACAGGGGTTTGGTATTTCTCAGATTATATGTTTTATTATTCTTGGGTGGGAGGAGAGCATTTAGTTTGTGGTCGGGTTTTTGTATTTGAATGAAAAGTTGTTCGCACATATTCTTTCTACGGACGGATAGTGGTTCAATGGTTAACAGGGCTAAAGCTTCGGTGTATGATACATGAGGGTTAACTATTCTGAGAGCACGTTTTTGAATTAATTCTAGAGATTCTGATTGTTCTTTGGTTAAACCACCATGAAAAACTTGGCAAGAATATTCGAGAACCGAACGAATGCAAGCTTTGTAGTATTTACACAATTCGTCTTGAGCAAGACCTGCTTGTGTCAATTGCACCAAAAGAAACAAACGTTTTGGTGCTTTTGCATAAATTTCGTCGATATGGGTATCCCAATTCAATCTATCGTTGAGCCATAATCCTAACAATTTGGTCTGCTTGACACATTCAACCAGTTCTCCTTCAATAATAAGAGTTTTAACCATTTACGTGCCAATTGCATGGTTACACTCATGCGCCATTATATTGTAATCACGCATCCGTTGATTTGTCATTGTCACCTTATCACATCCGGTGCAGTACCGATGTCATGTTTACACACAATTCGTCGCCCGGCTGGCAGAAGGTCGTTAGCAAATGCTCTAAGCAGAAGGGCGTTAACAGTACATATCAATTTCTAAGCGATCTTTTACTTTCTTCATGGTCAAGAGTTTTGCAACACAATGGTAAACTAGAACTAAAACCGTCGTTTTGGGCACATATTTTGCCATTGTAACAAATCTACAAGCTGTATATACTATTGACACGAGATTTATGATAATCAAATGTTTCTTTTTTAGGTTAGATCAAAATATGTGACCAAAGTCAATGTTACCATCCGCGGAATTGAGTCTAAAAACGTTCTTTTTGGTCAAAAATCTCGTGGAAGATGCCTGTTTTTACCATCTTTTCTGACTTTGCCGCCTCATAAAATGAAAGTGCGTCATCGATAAATATATTGACAATAGGTATTTGTAGCGGGAAGTCTAAGGATTCTAAAAATGTAAAATCAAATGTTATCGTCGAGGAGAAGGCTCGCGGAATTGGCAAAAATCAAACATAAACTACATTTTCTGTCAGTCCCAGCTGCACGCAGCCTTTATTATTATGCGTTCGAGTGTGAATGAGAACAATGACAGCAGTCCGTCGCTTCCTCCTAAACACAGGTCGGTGTGAGAGAGCAGTGACGCATGACCTGTGTGGTACCTCGGATTTCTCCGCGCAAAAGAGGATCGTTTTCTCTTGTTAAGAAATTCATATGAATTGCTTGTAACGTGACAACCATTGGCTTATTTCAAATGAAATCAAAGTATTGTGATTATTTAGATCCTTTTATCAGTACGTAAGGCGAAAATATGGAATAAGCCTTTGGGTTTCAAATTAGAGGCAATTTACTGTTAACGTCCTTCTGCTTAGAGCATTTGCTAACGCCCTTCTGCCCGCCGGGCGATTAATTAATATGCATATCTACGGTATCTTATTGTCCCTGAATAGACCTATAGCAGAGGGGGATTAGGCTGGCACAATAGGGACAGTGGCACTGGGGCCTCTGGATGGTGCCATAAACACCTGTAATATTCTTCATTTTGCATTTATTGAAATTAAATTCAAAATACACATTCTCCATCTAATAATAATATACAACATAATCGATATGATTTTAATGCGATAGCTGAATTATGAGATAAACAAAATATACACATTATTTATAGTGAGGCGTCAAAAAATGCATAGGCCATCTTTTCTGAAATAGGACTAAGTGAATATTTACAAACTATTCCACGATTATGTCAACTACTGAGATTACAGGTTTACACTGTTTAAGATGTTTCCCTACATCGGGAAGAAGAAACGCGAAACAACCACCTCCAATACACAGACAGACAGACAGACACACACACACATACACACATACACACACAAATACACACACATACACACAACTACACGTGCACGCATTCAAACCGATGACATCCATTTTCCATATGAATTTTTACACGACAAGCGATGACACACATATATGGATACGCATCACTGAACCGATGACAGTCTGGAATTTTACCGATGACCGATGACGATGACATGACAGACACCTGTGAACTGATGACACTACCCCTATATGCAAAAGCATGTAATTTGGGACTATCTGCCAAAGTCTGGGAACCGATGACGTCATCGGTTGGGTGTGTGTCATGGTTGTACAGTAACATTTCATTCGTATGTCATCGGTTTATATGCGTGCACGAGTCACACACACACACACACACACACACACACACACACACACACACACACACACACACACACACACACACACACACACACACACGCACGCACAATCTGAAAAATGTAAAACCAACAATAACCAAACAGAAGAGTGTGCATACAAGTCAAATGAATTATACTATTTCAAATTTCAAAATAGAAACAAACGTACATAAAAACTGAGGCGAATAAAATAAAAACAGATGACGCGAAACTTTGGGGATACATAAACCCCTCAAAAAAGTTCTGCAACTCAAATTTGAGCACTTAAATCTCTCTTGGTATTATAGTATAATTCTTGATATTGGTATTATTGAAAAGGCTGTCTATTTCCCTTTACAATTATACCTCATTTGCTATGATTAGGGATTCATGGAATGTACAAGACATTTAAATAAGGGTCCAAGTCAAAAGTGAAAAGCTACAAAATGCATTGTTATCAGCACCAGTTCAGCATTCATTTATAGAAAGAGTGGATTGTGTTTAATGCTCTCATGGTTTTTAATGAAGTTTTATGTGTTGTTTTCACATTTTGTTTTGAATATGAAATGAGATTTAAGTGGGTAATTGTGAAATTATCATTGAGTTTTAGTTTCATTAGGATTCTAGTAAATTTGCAAGGTGCTCTCCATCGATCAACACATGACAATTCGCTATAAACAACTATCACAACATCATTAAACTCAATTCACTCCCCTTATAAATGCACGCTGAACTGTGTGTATTTTTGCAGCTTTCACTTGTGACTTGGCCCTTATTAAAATGTCTTGCACATTTCATGAATCCGTAATCATAGCAAATGAGGTATCATTGTAAAGGGAAATAGACAGGCTTTTCAATGATACTAATATCAAGAAATATACTATGATACAACACTCAAATTTGAGTTGTAAACTTTTTGAGGGGTTTATATATAGGTGATCCCACAAGTAAACAGTTAGCCACACATGGTGAAACTTTAAAATCCGGCATTTCTCCTCAATAAAAGTGTGACATGTAATTCATTAAATTAATTGATTAACTTATTACATAATTTTACTAACTGGTAAACTTTTGATAGGTACATGTCAAAAGTTTTGGAAGTCAATCAGATTTTGTCGATGACACAAAAACAAATTAGTGACAATATACTTTTAGTTAATGTTAAACACTCATTCGGTCCAGTATTACGCTTCCTCTATGGTGGTTCACAACATACATGTAAATGAAATTAAAATGAAGATATCGCAGTGTATGATTAAGCACTGATTTTTTTTTTATCATTAGTGGTTGTAAGACGGCAGACATAAAATTTCAAAACCTTTTTCATTCATTTAATGGTGTAAAATTCCAAGATGACATTATTGTTTTCCTAATGTATGACGTAAAGTCATTGTACTTACCAATTTTATAATCGAATATGTTTTCTAATTTTTACATTATTTTGTTTGGGAGCTGTTTATTATATTTTCTTCCTCTTCTAGTTATTTGCCAGATAGCTGGAGGGGGGGGGGCGGCCCTTGTCCCGTCAAATATGTGTGTATTTTTGCCAAATAAAAAAAAATGAATGATGTCTTCTAATAACGACTCACTAAGGGTCAGAACTGATCTGATCTCACTCCGTGGTCGCACATTGTATCGAGTATGAATTACATTTGGTGGTGTGAATTTGGCGCGTTTTCGTTGTAGCTGAAATTTGTAGAAAAAAAAGCGCGCCACTGCGGTCACTGATCGCCGGATGTTGCCTATCCCAAGCACCTGTCGAAAGTGATTGTTCATAACACCTGTCGCTTCGCGCTGATTGTTCGTGTTTAAAATCTATGAGATATGGCTACAAATTTCGAACGTCACCCGCGGAGGCTGGGTCAAATATATTTAGCTGGCCTTTAAAGAGGTAATATCAAAAGGCGGTAATAATAAGGTAGGGTTGATTGAAATGAACGACAGACTGTAAAATCGATTTGACTAATATATGGGCTCTGACAACCGTTGTCTGTGAAAACTTAAATTAGCAAGCAATATGAAGCAACAGATTTTAATCAATATTCTGACGAATTACTGGGTATAAGACTATTGTTGTGGTCATAATTCTCATTTTAGCGTACTTTTTGTTTTCTTGTCACTGTACTTTTTAAAGAGTATTCAGTGGTACATTTCACTATAAATTGCCAAGATTTAAATAATCACGCCGAAAGACTGCGATCAGGGACTCATCAGGGCAAAGAAATAGTAGTTGTTGAAATTTAAATCTTGAAGATTTAATTGAATTGACTAATATTTAAAAAAAAAATGTGTACCTTGATGATTTCATTCTAAATCGATTGGCTCATAACTACAGTCCTTTAGGATATTCTTTTACCACCAAAAATTAGAATCTTTAGTAGCAAATTGAAGTAAGCATTTCCTACGCTTGAAAAGGGCATGCGTCTCATTACAACGTTTTAACCTGTTTAAAACGGATCGGACGAAGAACTTGATTTGAGCTATAGCGTCAATTTACAAGGCCCCCTGGGATTTACCCAAAGCGGAGGTATCCAGGTCCCTTGTCACAGTCGCCTTCAAATCCAGTGTTTCTTTTTAACGACGGTACCTGAGGTTCTACTTCAGATTGGGGAACAACCAAATATCAGAAGGAGTAAGTTATGGACTGATAGAGGGGGTGATAGAGCGTATTTTGATGACCATCTCTCAAGTAGTTGATGACCAGGATGGACACGTGGACTGGTCTATTGGCTAGGTGTAGGAGCCCCAGGTCCAATTTGAAGACATCTGCCCCTTCGCGAAGGAATCTGGACTGCCTTAAAGCAGTCACGTAATATTCTTTATCGACCGTCTGGCGCAGAGGGAATCCTGTAGACATAGGTGAGGCCCTAGCTCGCTGTTAAAGGCATTGTATAACAAAATTTCCATTAAAAAAAACGTGAGCTGCGTGATTCCCCATGCTACTAGTGTCTTTCATAAGGTCTAAAAACTGAAGCCCTGAAAAAATTACAGTTCAAAATGATCATTAAGTGCTTTAAAAAGTAAAAATCAGTGAGAGACCATTCCAGTGTTCCCCCATAGAATGCTGTGTTGCAGAATTTCCATCAGCAGAGAATAATTTATGTGCCAATTTTTATATGTACATATTTTACAAGTGACAGCATAAGTGTTTGAACTTCTGTGTAGTAGGGTGTTTATTTGTCCTGTCAGATATGTCAGATAGCAAAGTTTGACAATTTTTTTAGACAGGTCTTCCACAATGTTGTATAGTGTCTTTAAACAGATCTTGAATTCCTTGTGGAATTGTTCTGACTGGCATTCTTGTGTCTAGGAGAACCACTAGGTTTCCAGTAGGCACTCTATCTGTTAAGCCCACTGCACACTACACGATCGGCTAATATCCGATTTTGGCAATAATATAAATCGCAGTACCATTTAATATGGGCATTTTAACAAATAAAACTTATTTGATTCAGGTTCTGAACAATAGCCTAATATGAATACTTAAAGTGTGATTTTGTTGCGCTATCAGCGTTGAACCCGGAGTAAGAGCCAAATTATTTTCAAAATCATAGACAATCGTAGACTTCTTTTATGTCACTACGATTCGGAGCCGATTTGGCTTTTCCTGTGACTAGAGAGCTCACAACGAGCCGTATATTCGATTTTACTACCTGTATGAATATTCAGAACCTTAATAAACTTATTTTGATGTCTTTAAATGTTTATATCAAACGCTATTCCATTTTCTTCCTAAATCGGGTCTTAGACCGATCGTGTAGTGTGCGGTGGCCCTTATAGTCTGTGGATCATAACAATCTATTACTTTCGTCACAGGTCACACGGGACTAAACCAATGCTTGTCTTCTTATAAGCCTACTCATCTTTCTATTCACTTCCTCTCTTCTTGCTTTGTATATAAAATGAAAATAATTATGAACAATAGCCAACCAAACCACGGCCGTCAGATGGTGAAACGGTCTAACTCAAAAAAATTGACTTTTTGAGGTAAATTCACTTTCCTGATAATGTGAGGGCGCTCTTTCCAATGGTGCTATCGAGAAAATCCCATCATGTCTTGTTTTAGAGATAATTTCCGCTATCTTGGTACTTTTTTGTGTTTTTCCTTCAGGTTTGATGGTAAAACGGTCTATCTTTGAGTTAGCCCATTGTCGGTAATATCGTTTGCAGGTAAAACGAGCTATCTTTCTACATAAACCTTTTAACCTTCTTAAGTGAGATTTTTTAATCATCGCTGTCAGATGGTAAAATGGTCTATCTTCGAGTTAGATCAGTTTACCACGTCACAGCACGGTTGATCGAAATTCTCTCTGACGCGCGCGCGGACGAGCAGCGCTGCACATACGTCAATGGACGTACACGTACACGCGCATTAAATTGTATGTGAGCCGCGGCTAGTTTGGGGGCAAAAATGGCGTCCCTAGTACAGACTTCGAGGGGAAAAGTGCTTTTGGAAATTTCCCGGCAAAGGTTTTCAAGTATTAAGACAAGTAAGTTGAATATAGAATAGATATTACACAATAATAGAGCTAACTGGTAATCCCTAGCTAGCACAAAAACATTTAGAGTCTAAAAATATGTTAGCCAGTGCAGTGGCGGATCTAGCCGGGTAAAGGTAACGTTAACTAGATGAGTCAATGGGCCGTAATCAAAAGTACCATGCCCAGCAAATAGTTATTTCTAACCATCTGTTGTTTTTTCAGACAGTCAATGTTAGCAAATAGAAGCAGAAGCATATTTCTGATAGCAAACGCTAACATTCCTATCCAAGTTTCAACAGGTTTGACTATGTTCTTGAACACAAATGCCCTAATACACCTATCAATTGTAAGACGCACCCCTCGACCCCCGGGAATGGTGCGTCACTTGTCAAACGTGAGTCGGATTTTCATATGCCATGACGCACCTGTGTGTTTCGACTATGACGGACCATTTTCTTACAATGACTGTGCCTAGGCCTATTTAAACGTATACAAACTGACGCACCCCATTCACATGCTGTGGCGGACCAAATGCTTCCATGACGGTACCCTGCGTCATTATTTGTTGGTATATGACCCACCCATGACGCACCATTCCCGGGGGTCGAGGGGTGCGTCTTACAATTGATAGGTGTATAACGTTAGATCTACGTGAATGCAAATACCGTAGACCTATACCAGAAAGGGGGATACAAAAGGTCATTAAAATCAGGTACGGTGGATTTAGGTCGTTTTGCATGTTAACACTTTAGGCCTACATACAATTTCATTATCGAAAAACAGAACAGTAATTTAAAATGGTCTATTTAGAAGATAGACCACTTTAAACCATAAGATAAGATGGTAAAATGACCTAAATAGAAGATAGACCATTTTACCATAGTATGGCAACAGTGTTCATGGTTTATCTAGAAGATAGACCATTTTACCATCTTAGGATGTGTAGTATGAGTGTATACATGTGCTGTGGTTAAACAGTCTATCTACACAAAAATCTCATTTATTTCATAATTAAACTTCCAAATAAGCACAAAATTCTTCAGTTATTAGTGTTTAATATGCTTCTTCTTGTCCCATTGCTAAAAATGCATTATACCCGTCTCCTAAAAAAGCTCAAACCTCTAAACTTGAAAGTCATTTTTCTCAGAACAGCGATTTTCGAGATAGACCGTTTTACCACCTATAACGGGGATCCAGAAGGCCAATCAAATGATTAATTGTAATTCAACAAAACTATCATTCTCATTGGAAGAAATAAGATGTTCGACCTCTGAATTCCCATTTTCCAAAAGAAACTTCTGTAGACGGCTCTCAAAAGACTTGAGCCCCGTACAATTATTGTTCCAACAACAAAGTCTGGGAGACTGTTCCAGACCTTAGAAGCTGTGCTCATGAAGCTTCTATCTTTCTGATGAGTTTTTGCAGGAGGAATCGACACACGGGCTCAGGAGTAGAAGTATTTCCCTGATCACACGCCTCCTTTCCAGGGGGAAGGGAGCATTTCATTTCCATCTCTAAACCATGTAAACTACATTAATCCATTACCAGGGTACCCTGTCTGATTAGTTTCTGGCCAGTTTGACCAAGGAGTGTAAATCCTTGGTTTGACACATAAACGTTATCCCATAGCACGTTATGGAGCTTCCAAGTTGTATTCAAGTCTCGACAGCATTTTGTTAATCAGTCACCAGTGAAAAGTTATATTTAGCAAGGTGTGTACAAAGAGCGCTTACAAACTTTTCCTTCAATCCGAAGTTGGTACATCTTCTTGCAAGATGTAAAGTAATGATGAGCTAAAATTACAATAACCTAGGATAATTACAATTACGGTATAATCAATACTTATAGACGCCACGGCGTATAAGGACTTGCAAGTGATCACAACTTTAAAATAAATTTTTAGCCAATTACTTTTGATTGATTTCAGTCCTGCGATTTAAAACAACTCTTCATAATACGGAACCATGGGATGCTCAGTCCGCGTTGCACAATCTGTCAAATCAACAAGAAATATTGACCAACAACCATGAAACTTACCAAAAGTTGGACCACCTCTATCGTTATTGTTTAGTTATCATGTTCATTGCAGTTGTTACACATTTCTATCATTCAAAACAACAGCAACAACAAACAAACAAATAAATAAAACACAATCTCAATCAAATTACAGTTTTCAAACCTTCATTTAGTGCGATGGAACATTGGCGAATTACTTTAGAACTATTTTGTTGCATACTTTCCATTGATTAAGTAGTGATCACATACAATGCATGTAGAATTATTCTGTCGTTTCGTTAAACACAGTTGACTGTTACGATACTTATAGTGATCCCTTTCCACTCATGTCACTCACAAATGCCCACTTCTCAATTCCGTTACTTTTTTGGAATAACCGTTAACGGATTTGGCTTGCACCTTCTAACGCATATTTGTGCCTGCATATTTATGAATTGCGAAAGCGGATTAGGTAGTAAAGGCAGATTGTAAACGTTTGTGTACGATATGCAGATTGCCTTATAAAACGTATTTACCAAAAAAATAATGGTTTACATAACACAACAGAGATGGGACTATTTTTCTTGAGACCCTTTTTCTCGGGCCTTTCTAACTCACAAACACCCGATAAAGAACATAGGGATGAGATTCTATCTGGAAGCACTACCAGTAGTGTTCGCTTCTTTTGCCGCTATGTTGTCTTTATGAGCATTCAGCTTGACAACTGGATTAGAGTCAAAGCCGATTATCCACGAGAAAAACTATTCGGAC
>JZLH01S0060135.1:33266-45239 GCA_001188425.1 Eucidaris tribuloides | reverse complement strand
CCCCCCCCGCACAGCCATATGAGTTCCACCCTAATAGCAAAAAAAGAATTTGCACCACCTTTTTTTTTGCTTTCAACGCCTGATTTTCTCAACTTTAGTTCCACCTCCCTAAGATGTGCACCTCCCTGTTCCACCTCAGCCTACGCCCTTGGGCGTAGACAACGGGGGGATACATCCCTCAACTCACAAGGTGGGGAAATGTACATTCATCCCCTCCCCCACCCCACAGGTTTCACGGAAATATTTTTGTATGTGACGGGTGACGGGTCCCATTTTCACTACAAATTCATAATTCTACCGGAAGTACTCCGGGTCGTAGACAACGGGGGGATGGGGTATGCATCCCCCAACTCACAAGGTGGGGGAACGTACAGTTATCTCCTCCCCACCCCATGCACAGGTTTCACGGAAATATTTTTCAATCATTACTTCTGTTTAGTATTGAGGTGATTATTATGATTATGATTATCATCATTAGGCCCTAGTATTATAATCATTAGTGTTATTATTAATTCTATTATTATTGTCATCATTATAGTTATGATTCTTATTGATATTAGTATTATTATTATTATCATTATCGTCGTCGTATCACCTTTATTCCCTTACTACATACGTATTTCTGATCCCCTGTCTTGTGCTCCTAACGGGTTGGTGTCTAACAAGGGACGTTTGCAATCGACATGGTGCAGTCCAGCCACGCTGTTGCGGCACAAATTGTCGCCGGCGACAATTTGTGACGATTTGTTAAAACCTGACGGCACAAATTGTCGCCACCGGCACAAATTGTCGCCGGCGACAATTTGTGCCCGGAGTTGACGGCACAAATTGTCGCCAGCCACAATCAAAGCATGTTGCGTCATAAATTAAATTGTTTGTGGGTATATTGGTATGTGTGTGTTAGCATGTGTCTGTTTGTGTATCTGTTTGTTTGTTTGTCTGACTGTGTGTTTCTGTCTGTGTGTTTGTCTGTGTGTCTCTGTATGTGTATGTCTGTGTTGCATGTGTCTGTTTGTGTGTCTGTACGTGTCTGTCTGTATGTGTCTGTTTGTGCATCTGCATGTGTCTGTGTGCGTGTCTGCATGTGTCTGTTCTGTTTGTGCGTTTGTTTATGTGTCTGTGTGTGTCTGTGTGTCGGTGTGTCTATGTGTCTGTCTGTGTCTGTATGTCTCTGTATATGTGTCTGTGTGCGTATCTATGTGTCTGTATTTGTCTAGTCTGTATGGGTATGTTGTCTGTGTGTATGTGTGTGTATGTCTGTGTGTCTATGTGTCTGTTTGTGTGTCTGTATGTCTGTGTTTATGTGTGTCTCTGTGTTTGTGAGTCTGTATGTGTGTGTATGTATGCGACTGTTTGTGTGTCTGTGTTTGTCTGTGTGATACTGCTTGTGTGTCGATGTGTTTGTGTGTCTGTATGTGTCTGTTTGTGCATCTGTATGTGTCTGTATGCGTATCTATGTGTTTGAATTTGTCTAGTCTGTATGGGTATGTTGACTGTTTGCGTGTATGTGTGTGTATGTGTGTGTCTATGTGTCTGTTTGTGTGTCTGTATGTCTGTGTTTATGTGTGTCTCTGTGTTTGTGAGTCTGTCTGTATGTGTTGTGTATGTATGCGACTGTTTGTGTGTCTTGTGTGTTTGTCTGTGGTGTCCTGATTGTGCGTCGTTTTGTGTCGTTTTGTGCTTCTGTATGTGTTCGTGTGTCAATGTGTCTGGATGTGTCTAGTCTGTATGTGTCTGTATGTTGTGTATTTGTCTTTATGCATCTGTGTGTCTGTTTGTATGTCTGTGTGTTTGTGTGTGTCTGTATATTTCTGTTTGTCTGTAAGTGTCTGTGTGTATATCTGTTTGTATGTGTGTATGTTTGTCTATGTGCCTATGTGTCTGTGTGTCTGTCTGTATGTGAGTGTGTGTTTGTCCATGTGTGAGTCTGCATCAGTCTGCATGTCTGTATCTGTGTGTCTGTGTGTCTGTCTGTATGTGTATGTTTGTGTGTCTGCATGTTTGTTTGTGTGTCTAATTGTGTGTCTGTATGTGTATGTGTGTCTGTGAGTGTATGTTCCGTGTGTCTGTATATGCTTGTGTCTGTACAGTTTGCGTCTCTGTGTCTCTGTGTCTGTATGTGTGTCTGAATATGTCTATGTGTCTGTATGTGTCTGCTGTCTGTGTTGTGTTTGTCTGTATGTGTCTGTGTGTCTGTTTGTATGTATGTGTGCTTGTGTGTGTTTGTCTGTGTGTTTGCATCTCTGTATGTTTTTGTTTGTCTGTAAGTGCATGTGTGTGTCTGTTTGTGTGTCTGTAGGTGTCTCTGGGGTCTGCATGTGTGTATGTGTCTGTTTGTGTATCTGTGTGCGGCTCTGTGTGTGTCTATTTTTGTGGCTTAATGTTTTTGTGTGTTTGTGTATGTCTGCGTCTGTATGTGTTTGTTTTATGTGTATGTCTTTGTGCTTGTGTGTCTATGTGTCTGCTTGACACTCACAACCACACACAAGCTTACACAGACACAGACACCATACACTTGTACATTTACATCCTCTTTCTGACACCACATCAACTACCAATTCACACACACATGCACAAAAACAGACATACACAGCCATTCACACACATGCAAGCAAACACAAACATACATACACGCAGATACACAGAGATGCACACATACACACATAGACATGTGTAAAGACAAACACACAGACACATACAGAGACACAAACAGACACATTCATACACACAGACAAACACACAGACATACAAACATACACATACAGACACACAGGCACATACATGTACATTGACTGTTGACGCATACAGACACATACACAGACACACACAGAGATACACAAACCCATATACACAATAACGCATAAACCCAAACCCAAACCCACGCACTACGAACTCAAAGACACATAAAAACACACACCGACACACACACAGAAACACACAGACAAAGACAAACACATATAGACACAAAAAGAGATACACAGGCAAATACAAAGACACATACAGACACATATGGACACAATCAGACACAGAGACAAACACGGGGACACACAAACAGATGCATACACACATACAGACACACAGATTCTTACAGTCACACAGATACAGACACACAATTAGACACAGACAAACACGCCGACACAAAACATACACATACAAACAGACACACAGACACACACGGTCACACAGCCACATATAGGTACACACAGACACACAGACTCACACACAGACAAACACACAGACACCTACAGACACACAGACAGAACAGATACATACATACACACAAACAAACACACACAGACACGTACAAACACACAACACACAGACACACAGACAACAGACACATACAGACTAGACACATACAGACACACACACGAACACACACATTCCCACACAGACAAACACACAGACGAACACACAGACAAACACAGACAAACAGACTCACACACAAACAAACAGACAGACACACAGAGACACACAGACATACAGACACAGACACACATACATATGTAGGTACACAAACAGACACATTCACACGTAGACACACATACACAAGCATACACACAATTAGACAAAAAAGCAAACACATACACTGACACACAGGTACACACACGAATAGACATACAAACAGACACACAGGCACATACAGACAAACACACAACACAAAGACACACAGACACACAGATACACGGACACACGGACACACAGACACATACAGATACACACAGACTCACACACAGACAAACACACAGACACCTACAGACACACAAACAGACACACACATGCACTTACAGACGAACAAAACATACAGAGATACAAACACACAGACAAACACACACAAGCACACATGCATACAAACAGACACACAGACACATACAGACAAACACACAACACAGACAGCAGACACATACAGACACATAGACACACACATACACATACAGACACACGAACAGACACATTCAGACACACACAAACACATAGACATCCGAACAGACGCACAGACACATACAGACAAACACACAACATAGACAACAGACACATACAGACACATAGACACACACATACACATACAGACACACGAACAGACACATTCAGACACACACAAACACATAGACATACAAACAGACACACAGACACATACAGACAAACACACAACACACAGGCACACATACAACAGACACGTACTGACTTGACGCATACAGAGACACGAACAGACACACACACAGACAAACACACAGACGAACACACAGACACATACAGACAGACAAACAAACAGACATAAAAACAGACAAACAGACTCACACATCTTTAGTGAGTGGCGACAATCTGTGCCGCTAGGTTTTTTTTCATGGCACAAATTGTCGCCAGTTAGGCAAAAAAATGGGATCGGCAAGAGCGTCACAAATTGTCGCCGGCGACAATCTGTACCGATTTGTTCAAAACCTGACGGCACAAATTGTCGCCGGCGACAATTTGTGACGCGGCGGCAATTTGTGCCGCAACACACGCTGTCCTGCACCCCACCTCTCGCAAAGAAATTTAGTGCAATGAGCACTTGCAGGTGGGGTACAAGCGTGGTTTCTTTGTTCGTGCTTCAAGTTGTCCCTGGAGCATCTCTATTAGATGAAGAATTCCGTTGCGTGAAAATCTGTATCTTAGCCGTAATTGTGAATCCGTCATGGTTTCCAGCGGGTTTTGCCTGTCGAGGAATACCCTGCATGGCTCGTCGCAAGTTGCGACGAGCCAGTAACTCCTGCTGCACAATGTATGCTGCCATTTTGTTGGTTGCCAATCAAACGCAATCACTTTGCGTGTGATCCCGAATCGATCAAACGCAAAGTTGCGCTTGAAAAGTTGCGTTTGAAATCAAACGTAACTTTTTATGCAATGGACTTGCGATCAAACGCAAAAGTTACGTTTGATTTTCAGGACTTGCGTTAGATTTTCAGAGTTACGTTCAAACGCAACTATTTATGCAAGAGGCCCCTGGGTGGATGATATCCCCCACTTTGGCCGAGGGAGGAATGGCCTGCACAATCACCCCCCCCCCCAAGGAAAATTACTTTGAACTAAGCAGTTTAATGCTAATATTGTCAAAATGAATATCGCGGCTCTTATTGTTGAGTGTCCATTTTACGAACCTACCGTAGTGTTGTAAGAGAGTTAAAATATGCTTATAAACTCCCTAGAACTCTTGAGTTTCTCTGACTCCCACAAATTATCACCATAATTTTAAATGACCTGCTTAATTTTTATTTCGTTGGTTAGAACATTCTTTTTCCAATGAAATGATACTAAGATCATTGATTTTGAGCAAGGCGTTTTGATTGTAGGGCCATTCTTCGGAGGCAATGCAATTTCCTAAATTTGCCAATTTTTCAACAGCGGCGGTCATCGGAACGCCGCATATCTGGCTGCCATACCGTGACAAACGCATACAATGGAGACATAGCTCGCATGTCATTATTTTTTTTTTTTTTTCTTTCCTTAGAAAGGAGCATTCAGCTTTTGTCATTGCGTTTGTCCGGAGGGTAAGCTGAGATGCAGAATATCACGGCGTTTCGAATGAGCGCAGCTGTTGAGAATTGGCTAATTTGGAAATTGCATTGCCTCGCGAAAAATGGCCCTAGAATCAAAACGCCTTACTCAAAATCAATGATCTTGGTAGCATTTTATTGGAAAAAGAATGTTCTAACCAACAAAATAAAAATTAATGACATTTTGCCGATAATGTTGAAGAAATTAGCGATCATACTCGTAGCATTCTTTCTGGGCCACCCTGTATAACAACGTTTCCAGTTTAAAAATTCTGAGCTACATGATTCGACATGCTACCAGTGTCTTTGATAAGGTCTAAAAATGAAGCCCTGAAAAAAAATTGTAGTTCAACACGATCATTAAGTGCATTTAAACAGTGAAAATCATCGACCAACCATTTCAGTTTCCCCCCATAGACTGCTGTGTGGCAGAATTTTCTATCAGCCGATATTTGATTCATCTGCCGATTATTATCTGTACATATTTTACGAGTGACTGCATAACTGTCTAAAGTTTTGTGTTCTATGGTGTTTATTTGACCATCCAAACACTGTCAGATATGTCAGATAGCATAGTTTGACAATTTTTTCAAATGGGGCTTCCACACCATAGTGTCTTTAACACGCATCCCACTTTCAAAATGCTGTGGGTTTTAATTTGTTGGCTGTCCACTACACAAAAAGTAGTGTTAGCAGAGAGTCAAAATAATCTCACGAAACTGGCTCCGCCCCTGACCCCGACCAGGACCCTATAGCAGATATATTAACGCGAGCCCTTGGAAATCACCCGTCTGGGCGGGTAGCCCGTCCCCCGCATAAAATGAGTTCCGCACCCCTTAAACATGTTAAAGGGAGAAGGCGCCAGCAACTAACAGGCATAAGTTAAGAAAATATTTGAGTTTTTGCCAACCAATCAGATTGCACGTGCACCGCAGGGAGCTGACCATGCGTGACCAATGCATGCCACGCGACGTGTGTTATAGCCGCACCGTGGTAATGTATGCACTGTTTGAATTGATAAGCTCCTCCCCCTATAGCTATTTCTGCAAATTTTGTCTATAGGGTACAAAGACGTACCCTCCCTACTCAAAAGTATTGCAACATAACGCATGCATTTTGAGTTGAATGGGTCTTTCTATAATGATATCCTAATGAAGTTTATTATTGGAAAATGGAAAATTATTTGAAAGGGCATCAATGAATATTCTTTCTCCTTTCTTCTCCAAGGCGGAGAGATTATCAAATGCAGGCGCACCCACGGCAGAGGGGCGGGAACATAAAATTTAATATTTTTCGCCTCCCTGTAGGGGTGGGGTGTTAATTCACACTAGTATCGTAATTCGGTTTCATATTTTCCGTGAAAAGGTTTTGATGGCTTGAAAAGACTTCCAAAAAACAAAAAATGCCAATGTGTTCTTCTGACGCTTTCTCAGAAAGGAGACACCACCCCGCGAAGACGAAAGCGCCTACTATCTTCATAAGACAGTGGTAAGGAGGATACGCCTTATATTTCAGAAAGGACCTCCTCAAGTTGCAATTTCTGATTCTTTCTCAATTCTAAAGGCGGTTTATTATTGCAAACATCCTAAAATTTGATGTCATGCGACTTTTCAGTACATTGGATACAATAATGTGGAAAGAAGGCCATCATCTTTATATTAGTAGCCTTATCCTCCATACCACTGTCTTATGAAGATAGGAGGCGTTTTCGTCTTCGTGGGGTGGTGTCTTCTTTCTGAGAAAGCGTCAGAGGAACACATTGGCATTTTTTGTTTGCTGGATGTCTTTCAAAGCCATCAAAACCGTTTCACGGGAAATATGAAACACTGTAAACAAAATCTCGTCGTGCTCTTGAGTACGACGAGATTTAATTCGTCCTGCTGACGAATTTACTTCGTCCTGCTATTTTTGACACGCTGTATGAATTGGACCAAATTTTCTGTAGATGGCATGACGAATATTATTTCGTTATACGAAATGATATTCGTCATGCCATCTACAGAAAATTCGTCCTGCACTGTATCCTACAAATATTGCTTGTCTAGACCAATTGCTTTCGTCCAGCTCTTCACGCCGCTTCTCTCTGAGCATGCGCGCTCGATCTGATATCCCATAATGACATGCGAATCGGCCTTGAACGGAAGACACCGAAAGATGCCAAACAACCTTTGAAAATAGCTGAAATAGAAGCACAGACCAGCTGGAGTGAAGAAAGAAGTGGCCCCTTGGGAAGAGACCTATCTCAGGATCACAGACTTCGTATCGTACGGTGAGTCGTACTTGTTTCATCAAAAAAAATTGATTTTTCCCTTTAGCGCTAGCCAAGCGGTACGAGTGCGAATGGTAATGATATGATATATGTTTACGTACACTGTAAACAAAATTTAGGTATGACTCTCTGGTTAGTACGAGGATTATTCGTCCTGCGTTGTTTTCCCTAGTATAAAGGCATCGCAACTACACGATTCCGTCGCACCGTCTGACACTTTATGATCGAAAAAATGTTCATTTTGCAACTGCAGCCTTCATATTAAGAAATATAAAGGTCACTGAACTTACACACTTGGCATCATTCACTGAGGCCTCTTTATGTATGCTAATTAGCTAAACACTGGCCCCGTCCGAAGCATCTCACATGTTTACATGGCGTTGATAGTACATTTCACTTGGCAGGCCAGGACCAATATTTAATGTTGATTTTCACCACAAGCACATGAGCAGCAATGCTAATTACTGGCTACATAAAACAAAAAATTTATAACACCCAAGATGATCAAGCTAGCAGATTTCGCTTCGATGTAGCAGAACAGAACCAAGAGAACAAGATGTCGAACGCAATCATGGCCTGTGTACCAGTATTCCGCTGCCGTACTATTTTCCAGGCAGAGCATGGGGAAGAGAAGGAGAGCCCAGCTCATCCAATGTCGGAAGCGTTAAAAAAATATGTAACCAAACATTGTTATGGCAACTGCTGAAAACCCTAGCTCTTTTATATTCCACGAAGATATATACATGTATCATATAATAACACAGAACAATTATTCTGATTTTTTCCAAAATCTATTATGAATTAACTGCACGACTATTCCGGTATTATCCTGGATTGTCGTTGTCAGAAATACTAATGTATTTCGGGATTATAGCAAACTCTGAGCTAAACAATTACTCTGAAATAACATACAATATTGTTCATATGAATGGACTCATTTATTCCACACAGTGTTACACTTGCATAAAGAATGACCCAAGAATTAAGAATGGCAATTTTTGTTTATCTTTTGTTTTCAGAACAAAAACTTCCAAGATAAATACAGAATCCAGAAGTTGTAATAGTAAAGATTCATTTAATCTGTTCTGATTATTGGATATCAAATTGAATGAAAATAATAATTTCTTCGTCCTACTTATGTAAGAATTGACAGGGTTAATATAGACGTCATATTTTCCTTCTTAGCATAACTTTACACGTAACGTTTGTAACCTTTTGTGACTGCAAAAACTTCTCACAAAATTCATACAATTTTAATGTTTAAGCTTTCTTATTTGAATGCAATACATAAATCCAGGTCATCGTCCCAATTCCGCGACTGATTGCAGGTTATCAAAATGACAATAACATACAATACAGTGAGATAGTTGTAGAAAGTATTTTCCAGAAAACCATTGGTTAGGTGATTGTTATATTTAGAAATTGGATCCATAGAATCTTTCTAGAATGTACAGATTTTTTAGTATTATATATCAGGATGTTGTTGGACATGAGTTTAGAGTTTCTGTCATCTTCGTCATTAATGTAACTGCCATTTGCGAGTTTACTGACCTTGGTCGATACACAACTTGTGGATTTAGTATGAAAATTCCTGTCTGGGGATTAGTTACTCTCTGTTTTAAGTGTTATGAGACCTGCCTGAGAATGCCTTACACTGTGTGCATTGATATTTGATTTACTACATGTATATTATCTGCCAGCAATTTGGATAATTGTGAGACGTGTTGAACTTACCTGAACATTGTTTCATTGGGATTCGCCTACAAACCTTGCTGATACTCTGCAACATGGCATTAATACTGTCATCCAGTGGTTCTATAATTTGTAATCATACTTGATCATCTGTGGATATTATCATGGAAATCTGCTATTCAGCCGTACAACATTCTGATCAATAATGCGATCATAATTGGAATACTGGCATCGCGAATACCTGGCATATTCAAGCGGTATCGGGATTCATTCGGACTAAGCAGTATCCTTGTAGCATTGTGATTAAATTCGATGTGCGTAGGTAAGGATAAAACATTGTGAAGCTTGTATTTGTTTCAAGGGAAAATTACCCCATGTAATATAATAACTTCTTAAATCCAATATGAGTATCATTTTGCTTTCGTCTTTTCCGTTTGAATTAGATCGTAACATGGGCATCATCCGTGATTTTCTCGTTTAGCACAGCAAATGCGTTGTGAGCTTACTACGAGACATGATAGCCGGAAACATTGCGATAAAGCTTGCGGCAGGCCATTATGTACATCCCAGACAAGCTAGCAATTCGCAGAACATTCTGTTTTTGCTGACCATGTCTTTGCCTTTAGTTTTACCGGGTTACAAATGAGTTAAGATATCAGTTGGAATTGTGTTAACATAATATGGAGTATTAATTCATTTGTGACTTTTCTTCTTTGAGATGCACTCAATGTTTATGTTAATGTTTAAAAAGAAGCGAAAAGTAAAATCATGATTAATACTGAAGTGATATTAAATACTTTACTCGCCCTTGCAGATACAGGTATTGCGATACTGAACTCTACGTATAAGTGAATGGAACATTTCATTGTGTCAATTACGTGTCAATCAATTCATGATTTATTCGTGCAGTTGTTTTTTCGCTGAACAATCCGTCCCTACAAACTGAACTTATCGCCCAGACAGCGCCAAACTCAGTGCGAAGACCTGCAATGACAAGGAGATGCTTGACAAAAAATATCGCCAATTCAGACACACGAGGCCGGACAGATTTCTTCGTCAGCCTGGCACAAGATGCTTACGAAGAAAAAAATCATTGATATAGACGCCACAGCTAGGAACAGATTTTCTTCCCCCACCATCAGCCTGGGGCACAAGATGCTTGGACGAAACAAAATTAGCGTATAGAGACACCACCAGCAGGACCAGATTTTCTTTCGTCAGACTGCCACAGCTGCTTGACGAAAAAAAATTACGTCGATACAGACGAGATTTTGCTTCGTCAGCCTGACGAAAGAATTTCCTATGTTTACCACCAGACTATGCGAATAAAAATTGGGCGATGAGACACCAGCATGTACGAATTTTTTTTTGTCAGTTGACGAGTTTTTTTTTTACAGTGAACCAAATTACGATACTAGTGTAAACTAACACCCCAACCCTACAGGGTGGCGAAAAAATATTAAATTTTATGTTCCCGCCCCTCTGCCGTGCGCGTGCCTGCATTTGATAATCTCTCCGCCTTTGGAGAAGAAATGAGAAAGAATATTCATTGATTTCTTTTCAAATAATTTTCCATTTTCCAATAATAAACTTCATTAGGATATCATTATAGAAAGACCCCTTCAACTCAAAATGCATGCGCTATAGTGTATGTTGCAATACTTTTGAGTAGGGAGGGTAAAATAAACACAAATTAACTAATTTATAGGGCCTTGATGAAAGTGAGTATCACACAGTACCCCTTATTTAGGCTGTTTTTATCACCATGTATACCATAATTCTCACAATACTCACAATGTCATTTTTATTCTTAACTTATGCCTGTTAGTTGCTAGCGCCTTCTCCCTTTAAAACAAAGGCCCATTTTGTTTTCTTACCCTGCACCTCAAGGCGTGTATCTGTGTGTGTGTGTGTGTGTGTGTGTCCCTGTGTACGCATTCAAACCGATGACATATGAATGAAATTTTACACTTGAAACGATGACACACACCCAACCGATGACGTCATCGGTTCCCAGACCACGGCAGATAGTCCCAAATTACATGCTTTTGCATATAGGGGTAGGTCATCAGTACACATGTCTCTGTCATGTCATCGGTTGTACAGTAAAATTCCAGACCGGTCATCGGTTGATTGATGTGTATCCATATGTGTGTGTCATCGCTTCGTCGGGAAAAATTCAGATGGAAAGTGTATGTCATCGGTTAGTGGGGTAACACATGTATGTGTTTGTGTGTGTGCGCGCATGCGCGTAGATATTTGTATGTGCGTGTACGCGCGTTTGTATGTGTGTGTGTGTGTGTGTGTGTGTGTGTCTGTCTGTCTGTCTGTCTGTCTGTGTGCGCGCGCGCTTATTTGAACATATATTATAATTGACCCCTCAGAACAGCAAATCATCCCTCCAGGTGCGACGACCTGTCTACGCCACTGCTCTCAACATTCAGTCTGTTCTGAAATCTCCCACCCCAATTTTCCCTG